>JAYMTQ010002102.1:0-12061 GCA_036897385.1 Geranium incanum
AATAAATAATAAATATGAGTATATTTATATTTATTTAGTTATTTATTACAAAACGCGTTTTGCTGCAATCTCTCAAAGTTTAGTAGATCTCTCTTTTTGTCAATTTCGAGTTCCACAACCTTGTCTATCGATAATAATTGCTAAGTTGCTTTATTGTTTAGTCTTCTTACTCACATTGAGAGGCATTATGGTCAATTCAATATACTTCATGGTCAACGCCCCAATTCCGGCGATGTATTACACTTTCGTTGTCGAGAATTTCTACTATTTTTCAAGATTGTAGTTCATATTTTATTTTGGTGGGATTGTTGTTAGGTAAATCCTAGGGGAGATCAGAGCCATGCGAGGAATTGCCTACTCATGAAGAATCACAGTCACCATCATCATTATCAGAAGCTCAACCCATCTAAAAGCTTAAGTTGATAGATTGTTATATAAGTTGGTAAATAGATTCACATCTTTTAGATGTAGGACTCTAACGGTAATCCAACAAAATCCTAATCTATATTAAAAAAATTTATTGTAGTCAAACAAAATTCTAATATGTATTAAATTTTTTTTTGGAATTAACAAATGATTTAAATAACAAATTCTAGAAAATAGAATAATACTCATTCTATTGAAAGGGGACACCACGTGGCATACGTGAGAATTTTCTTTTTGTATATACATTTCAAAAAGAATCTATATATGTATAAACAATAATAGTAGTTATGTAGTCTCCGAGGGGACATCGCAGCGGTTTGAGCCTCACGTTATTAGTGAGGGTTGAGTTTCAAACCCTCTTGTAAACAAGATAAGAAATAGTTAATTTGAGAAATCATATTGTAATTGTAAATATCAAATTTTCAACTTCTTACAGAATAGCCAATATATGTTTATATTAATAACTATCAAATTATATAGAATTATGACCTTTTAAAAAAATATATTTCAAACTACTTCTTTAGGCCCCACAAACTTAGGGCCGACCCTGCATAAATCCTTTCTATCCCTCCCAATGAAATTTGGCACGATCCCTCTATGAAGAATGTAAGACGAATAGTTAAAATATCCTCTTGGAGACCACAATATATCTACTGTGAGACTAAAATCATTAAAATATCATCGTGAAGACCACAATACATCGTAAAATCTCAAAATTTTGCCTAAAACATTATTCAAAGGACTATTAGATGTTCTATTTTTTCTTGTTCAGGGCTACACAAATTGGGGCACTAATATATTTTCTTTTATTCCTCAATTAGTCCCTTTCCATGATTCTATTGGAGAATGAAAAGTAATAAGTAACAAATAGATGGTTTAATTAATTCTAAAATAAAGGATATAGTCTTTCATATTAGTTAAGGAGAATATATTAGATGCTGAATAATTACATAAATTAGTCATCCATTGAATAAAAAATTGTGTGCACATATTATTCCGAGGTGGTAGCTACCTATGGTTTTATTCTTTTCCAATAATTTACCAAAATATTTTCCATGCATACACTACAATAATATATTCACAAGAACAAAAAAAATCAAGTCCTTATAAATTGGATTAGGGTTTTTTTATTCTTTTCCAATACTTTTAAAAGGAACTTTTCTATGTATAATTATATGAAAAAAGTATTTCTCCTTCTCTCTACTTTTGCATATAATTAATTACCATATTTTTGTTATTAAGTGAAAATCCAAAAAATAATTAGGTCTCACCTAATTCATGATTTTAGAATAATTCGATTTGAGGTAAGCTATATAGCTTCAATCGTATAAAATTAACTTTATATTATGATCATATTCTCTTGCTTTTAAATTATATATGTAAATGGAAATCTTTATAACATATATGCCTTGGAAAAGGACCAATGGCTTCTTATTTTTTCATATCCCACTTTAATTATGCCCAATCTTGAATGATTATGTCACACCCATTGTTTTCTTGACCTCTTGAGAGACATAATGATAAGAATTTTCTAAAGGTGCAAGTTATTTTCACAACTAATTTTTTTGTTTCCCTTGTAGACACAATTGTCTTTTTTAAAAAGAGGAAAGTTAGAGTTTGCTACTATAACACAATTAACTTTAGGGAAATATTCCTCTGACAACCATAAATTTAAATAGGTAAAGAGGAACAAACGTCAACCACATGATGAGACGAGTAATGGCTGAGATTGACGCGGTGGCATATAAGTGTAAATAAGTCGAACTTTGAATTTTTTTTGGTCTTTTAATATTTAAACGGGGTAGTTTTGTCTTTTCAGCCATTCTTCACCTCACCTCATCAGCCCAAATTCCGCGACCACCGTGTCCTCTGTATCAAAACTCCACCGAGTCTCTCGCTCGTCGGCGAGATCCATGGAAGACGAAGACGGGGGTGCTCAATTGTGATCGCCGCTGACGTGGTCTACATCGAGGAGACGGTGCCGCACCTGGTGGCGGAGGACGGCGTCGTTTCGCATCCGGATTATGTGTATGAGGAGGCCGATTATGTGTACATCCGCCTCCTCATACACATTTTGGTTTAAATAGTAACAGTACGGTCAATGAGGACGCTTCCTTCTTCCCTGAAACTATGTTCACATTTAGTTGACTTGGTGTTATCTTTGCTAGTGTTTCTGAATAATATCATCTTTCTTGACAATACACCTGTGCGTGTGTGTATAAAGTTATGTGTATTGGTGAATTGCTCATCTTTTTAAAATAATAGCAATAGTATTGATTTCTAGACAATTTGGTGTTATTATGGCGCTAATTTGAAATGAATTCATGTATTTCTATTGTTATTTGTTTAATATTTCTGTTGTAAATCTTGATATATTTTCCAGTACATAATCTTTTTTGCTTGTGCCATCAATGCCAAACTAGATCCTGTAATTTCCATGTCATGTTCATTTTGTAATTGTGCTAATATTGAGTTTGTTGCTCACTTGCGTCATGTTGCGTATACATGTAGGAAAAGAGAAGAGCTAAGGTCTTGACAGTAGAATATGAAAATCGGTTTGGAGATTGACTGTAGAATCGACATACACAAATCGAAGAACACGAATCGGCCAAGACGAATCGAAAAACACGAACCGAAGAAGAAAAATTGAAGAAGATGCACTGTCGTAAAGTTATGAAAAAAATAGCGAAGAAGAGTAAGCGCGAGAAGGTGTAGAGTGTTGTGAAGAAGAAGAAGTAACTGTTTGAAACCTGTTTCAATGTCTTTGATTTGTGTTGAGTTTCTGTAAATAGATTGATGTTAGTTGCTTCTCTCTGTTGATATATGCTCATTTTGGTGAAATGGTATCTGCAAAACCTGTTTAAGTGTTATTCTCTCATGAATTTATAGGTTCTCAGTTACCGTTAGGAACATGTTTCAAACTACTTAAACTCTGATTTGTGTGGAATATTTGTACACAGACTGATGTCAATTGCTTCTCTGCTTATATGTGCTCAATTTGTTGGAATGGTCTGTCCAAAATCTGTTTAACTATTCTTTTCTTATGAATTCATAGGCTCCCAATTACTGTTAGGAACATGTGTCAGACATAGACTGATGTCAATTGCTTCTCTTTGCTGATATGGGCTCAATTTGTTGAAATGGTCTCTCTAAAACCTATTCTAGTGACCTTATCTCATGGATTCATAGTTTCTCACTTACTATTAGGAACATGTTTCAGACTACTCAAACTCATATTTGTGTAGAATTTTCTTCGGGGAACTTACGTTACACCTTTTCTCCGATAGGGTTCACTTTTCCCCCTAGGGTATAGTATGGAACTCGGTCCCTCGTTACACCTTTTCCCCAACAGAGTTCACTTTCCCCCCTAGGGTATAGTATGGAACCTAGTCCCTTGTTACACCCGGGGAACCCTAGTTATACACTTTTTCCGACAGGGTTTACTTTTTCCCCCTAGGGTATAGTATGGAACCCGGTCCCTCGGTACACCCGGGGAACCCTAGTTACACATTTTCCCCGACAGGGTTCACTTTTCCCCTCTAGGGTATAGTATGGAACTCGGTCTCTCGTCGTTACACCTTTTCCTCGACAGTGTTCACTTTTCCCCCTAGGGCATAGTATAGAACCCGGTCCCTCGTTAAACCCAGGAAACCCTCGTTACACCTTTTCCCCAACAGGGTTCACTTTTTCCCCCTAGGGTATAGTTTGCAACACAATCCCCGTTACACCCTAGGAACCCTCGTTACACCTTTTCCCCCTAGGGTATAGTATAGAACCCGGTCCCCTTGTTAAACCCGGGGAACTCTCGTTACACCCGAGGAACCCTCATTACACCTTTTCCTCAACAAGGTTCACTTCCCCCCTAGGGTATAGTATGGAACCCGGTACCCTCGTTACAGTCGGGGAACCTTTGTTACACCTTTTCCCCGACAGGGTTCACCTTTCCCCCTAGGATATAATATGGAACCCGGTTTCCCCGTTACAGTCGGGGAACCCCGTTACACCTTTTCCCCGACAGGGTTCACCTTTCAAATTTGTGTTTAAGTTTTGTGAAAGACTGATGTCAATTATCTTTATCTTGATATGTGATCATTTTGGTGAAATGGTCTCCTCAAAACTTGTTTTACTGTTCTTTTCTTATTGATTCATAGTTTCTTAGTTACAGTTAGGAAAATGTTCTAGATCACCCAAAATTTCAGATATGTGTTTAAGTTTTGTGAAAGACTGATGTCAATTGTTTTTATCTTGATATGTGATCATTTTGGTGAAATGGTCTCCTCAAAACCTGTTTCAGTTATTCTTTTCTCATAGATTCATAATTTCTCAATTACTGTTAGAAAGATGTTTTAGACTACCCAAAATTTCATATTTGTGTTCAAGTTTTGTGAAAGACTGATGTCAGTTGATTCTCTCTCTTGATGTGATCATTTTTGTGAAATGATCTCTCCAAAACTTGTTTTAGTTTTTTTTCTCATGGATTCATAGTTTCTCAATTACTATTAGGAAGGTGTTTCAGACTACCCTAGTTACACCCGGGAACCCTCGTTACACCTTTTCCTCGACAGGGTTCACTTTTCCCTCTATGGTATAGTATGGAACCCGATCCCCTAGTTACACCTAGGGAACCTTCGTTACACATTTTCCACAACAGGGTTCACTTTATCCCTAGGGTATAGTATGGAACCCGGTACCCTAGTTACACCCAGGGTATTCTTGTTACACCTTTTCCACGACAGAGTTCACTTTTCCCCCTAGGGTACAGTATGAAACCCAATCCCCTCGTTTTACCGAGAAACCCTCGTTACACCTTTTCACCGACAGGGTTCACTTTTTCCCCCTAGGGTATAGTATGAAACTCGGTCCCCTAGTTACAACCAGGAACCCTTGTTTAGGAATTGAGTCGTTTAAGGTATAGTATGGAACCCGGTCCCCTATTCAAATCACTGATGATGGTTTTTTTTGTTTGAATCATAGAATTCTTTAGTTAGTTATTTGTCAATTCTAAGAATCAAACACACACAATCATTGAATTTTTATATTACTTCTAATTTTGCCTAAATATTTACATTATTTTGGTTCTTGGGTACTTAACCTGAAGAGTAGCGTACCCTCAAAACACAATACAAATCTTAGTATAATGAAGTTCAACCAGAATACTTCAAAAATGTTAAATAAAAACTCATATCATATAAATTTAAGAAAACTGAAACTACATACATATAATGCAAATCAATTGATGAAATTTACAATGCCTTTTTTCTACTCAACTTAATCATGAACTCAAAGATTTTTATCCGCACAAAAGAGACACATGCATATAAGTGATCATTCACTAGTGCATCTTAATTTGCTTTGTTTCGAAATACAAAATCAGAAATCTTTCCAAATCAGATCGAGCTCAGAATCCATATACTCGTCGCTAGCAGTAATTATAGATTGAGGTGCATCAATGGAATTCATAAAATAATTAAAATCATCGGAAAACAGGGACAGTAGACAATTTCCCACAAATGGTGGTACCTCCTGGTCAACGCATGCTCCATTTCCAAGGTTTTGATTCCTTGTGTTTCCAAGGACAGCCTCAGTAGTTTTGAGATCGGTAATAATATTATTAGAAGCATTAACGCGCCTTGAAAACATATCGTACTATTAGAAACGGAGAGACGGCATCGTTTTGACGGTGGTGTGCCAACAAGTTCGAAGAGTTTCTTATTGCTGCTCACAATCAGATACAAATACCAAGTTCAAAAGGTACATCAGTGTTTACTTGTTACAAGAGCTCAGATTTGAAAGTAAAATTAAGTAATCTGCAATCATTGACTATATTTTTGTGATGCAAAAAATAGGCGACAATAAAGCAACCAAATCTAGTATATCCCAATTCAACAAACAAACACACATTCACTAAGAAAGAGCTAAACTCAGCATTATAACTCATAAAACCATTTTGCAAGGCCAAATTTCATGGATAATCAACTAAAAAATTATTGTATTCAGACTACAAAACCAATATAATTGACATCCCCAATTTCAAAATCAAACAATTCAAAGCAAGCAATAAACTGTGACTGTGAACTCATACCAAACATCATCACAAACAAACCATGCTCAAAAATCAATTAAATCACTTCGATGCAAGCAATCCACAAACCTGAACTCGGATCGATTCACATAAACATGAAAAAATCATCAATCAATTTGCATCAGCAAACCTTGGATCAGGGCGGTCCTAGGGCCAAGACCTTTTAGGTTTCACATCGAAAATAGGGCTCGAAACCGCTCCGAAATCGGCTGGGACCGGTCGAGAAGCCTCTGGCACGGATACTGCTCCATCTCGAGAGATCAAGTGACGGAGGACTCGTCGGAACTGTTCAGGGAACTCATGATTGATCGGCGAAAGCTTTGCGAAGACAAACAAAAGTTAAGTCCGCTGGTTGGAGCGTAGAGAAGGTTTATGAAAGTTGGGGTTCTATTTTACCTATTTGCCCTTTATCATCTTTATTGTATTATTTTTTACCTGAAATTAGTTATTAATAATAGCCATAGATTAAAGTGCATCTAACGATCAGCTTTAGTTCATAAATTCCTATTTGAATGTTGATTTATAGGGGAGTGCATCCCATATATGTTTCCATATGTACAATTGAGCTAATTATATCATGTCGAGCTTCACAACTAACAAACCAATTTTATTAGGTGAATTTATTTCTTTCCTTTTATGCATAATCATATATTTTCATACTCATCCTATGTGAGTTTATATTACTGACTTTCGTGTTTTTACATGCAAAGTTTTCTTCAGACTTGTATATATAACTTTAATTTCATCGCTCTTCTCACATGTAGAAATACTCTTCTACACAAGAGAAATGAAATTGAACTTTTACATATGTGTTGTAGATCGCAAGCGTAAGAGGCAGGAGGAGGGCCACAATCACACACCCAAATCGATCAAATTAGCTCTCATACTAAGTAATTATTTCTTGTGATTTATTATAAACACAAATTCATGCACGATCACTGCCATAAACAAAGTGGAAGGAAATCAAAATGATTTTTTACAATCCATACTTGTCTTCAAGTTGGAGCATGGATGGTGGAAATTCTTACTTTGCCTAATATTTCATAACATTGATCGTGTTGAAGACCTTTAGTAATGTTTGCATGATATGAGCCATAAGGTAAAAACAAACATTTAGCATTGATGACGAACAAAATGACAATCAACCTCAATATATTAATTTTTCTCATGAAAATTGAGAGTGAAGACGGTGAATAACAACCTTATTGTCACAAAATAAGGCAATGGCCTCAATTTGAGGGGCCTACAAGTCGGAGCAATCTTGCTAATTTCTTGCCATGTTGATGGCGTTGATCATACAAGTAGTTTGTGATGACAGAATTTTAATTTGCCATTCCCCCGGAAAGTCTTGATTTGCACATTAATTGTCCTTCAACCAATTAAAAAGTGCAACAAGAAGACTTGAGAACAGCTCCAACCATGCTCTAAATCCCTATAATTTTTGGGTTTTGAGAACTTTAAACTCCAACCCAAGTTCCATCTCCATCCCTGCCTTAGTGACAAATTATATAACACACAAAAATTCGAATTGAATTATTAGCACAAAGTTAAGAATCAAATCACATGCATTCTTGTGGTTGAGCACCACATGCCAGCAATGAGGTGGGCCAGTTTTGAGGTCCCAAATGGCTATAAGGTTTGAAGTGGGCCTTATGGCCCTGGTGATATTAGGACCTCTAAATAGCTTTGTTCAATAGTTGGAGTAGATTAGGGTTTGTTCATTGTCTTTTATATTATTAGTAATAAATTAAACAAAAATGTTGTCAGTGTAGAAACTGAAAAAAACAAACTCATATTTATTATCTAAGATTTCTGTCACTTCATATGCTAATTTCCATAATTTATGTTCACTCTCTCATTCTTTCGTATATACGTATATTATTTTTTCCAAACTTGTGCAAGACGGTAAGAGATTTCAATTTTGAAATTGTTTTATTTTTGTCTGTCATGTGAATTATATACATGTGTCTGAATAATATATGTATAATATAAAATGAGTTTTGCCCATTTCTCACAAAATTTTTCAAAAGGTTTTTTTGTCACATTACCAGATTTTTCCAATCTCAAATTTTAAAACCTTGGTCATTACCTACACATAATATAGGAGAATCATTATTATATTAAGGGAGATCGGTTACAAAATCAACAAATGAGTTTAAATAAGTTACATAGTATAGCTGTATAGTCATTATACTACCTGCTACAATCAATTGTAATATGATTTAAGAAGCATGAATCTTAAATTTGATGAAAAGTCTGAATTTGTGTCTAACTGCCAGATCACACAAATCTGAACATAACATATTGTGGTCGGAGTCCAAGAGTGAAAGTCTCATCTAGAGTTCAAAGGCACTAAGAGACTCCCAATTTACAATATAATACATACACATGTTCAAAATTATAATTGATTGTAATAAAATAAATACTATATTATACAATTCAGTTAAATCTATTCGTTACAATAAAGTAAATTACGTCATATTTTTGTTATTAATTAATTTTCTTTAATTTCTATCTAGTTGCGCACAATCTCTTTCTCGTTATTACACATAAACTAGTCACTACGTAACAAATGTGCCTTCAATTTCTTGTTATTAGTCAAGCCATAACATCACACAAATTTAGTCGCATGAATGAGACTGCATTTTGGTCCATACATGTTGGCTGTTGTAGGAGATAAGACACTTGGAACAAGGACAAGTCCTTTCTAAAAGGCTACAGTGCCCTTATTCACATTTCTATGTACCCAATCCACATGACAAGGATCTCCCGCATTTTAATGCGCTTTTAATAGCATAACAACTTTATACATAAAAATCGTAGGGCAGGTAGGGTAGCCCCAATATAAGTGGTGGATACTGATTTTCCCTAAAGTGTACTGTTTTGGCACACTAGGAATTTTTTGGTGTGCCCCTCCGGAGGGCCATGAGCATATAAAGATAAATATCTTAAACGTAAGATTGTAAGATATATCACCATGATGTGGAACTCTCTCCGAAGGGATCGGATTGAGATTTTTACGAATTGTTCGTGGTCCAATATAAATTGAATATGACGGGTAAGATCTGGATTTAAACAAGTTGGGTTGGAGCGGGTTCGGAATGAATAACCCCTTAACCGATCTGAATGTCATTAAATTTGTTATTTTTAATCTGCTATCTGTACGAATTATACTAGATTGGGTTTTAAAACAGTGAATTGAGCAAAATGCCGAGTTAAGATGGAGTCCAAATTTACTTTGCTCTCCCCTATTAAAGTGTATGAAGAGTTCATAGTCACAAAATACATATTTCTAAAGTATACAATCTTCTAATACTCATTTTCTAATTAATCAATACAAATGATGCAGTGCAAAAATTTATTAATACAAATGAGTCATATGCTTAATTAATATCAGATTCCAAAATTAATCTTATTGATCATTATATTAAATTACAACAATAGTCTTTTTGTTATGATAATTTTTTGTATTTGACAAATTTTATGATTTATGATATTTCAAATTTTGGTTATCATATTTGAAGTGATTGATAAATTTTAATATGGTTTCTTTTAAGCTTTTATTTGAAGTCCCAAAGGTACAGCACTAACCAGCAAAGGTGCTTTCAGTTGTTTTCTTAAAACACACAAAATTGTATTCCAATAAACTCTCAATGATCACTTACAAGCATCGATACAAATATTACGATGGGCAATATTAATATTCTAAGGACTCGCTCTTGAGTCCAACTCACTCAAAATTTTCATGATTCTATATGTAATTATGCACAGACTCACATAATTTCGAACTGAGTGATGATGCATGCACCAGTAATCCCAAAAAGGGAAACGACCTGACCAACCAACTAGACACTAACCATACAGCAACTAGAACACAACATTAACAATCCAAAATACTCTTCCGTCGCCGGCGCTCCATTGCATCCATCGAGAATCTCAAAACTCGATCAACGTCCACCTTCAACAATGCCCTCAAGGCCTCCCAGCCAGCTCAAACGAACCGACCAGCACAACGCAAAGAAAATAAACCTAAAAACCGGGACCTCAGTCTACCAAAGGCCCTCCGCCCAACACCCCGTGCCGCGAGCCGCAAAGAAACCTCCGCCAACGCCCAAACACCTGAGCTCCTCCGCTTTCGGTTTCTTGTAAGTGAAGCTATTTGGGACTGAGCTATCCACCATAATTGAATCATAAAGGGTCACTGCACATTTGTCCATACCTCATGGCCAAGGTTGTTAGCTGAGATGGGACACTCAGAATATTACCATATTTTAAGGACAGTCCTTTGTAAAAGCATACAATTTTCATACGTCTTTTCAAAATATCCTATGTTGGAAGAATATTGGATTAATGATTATCTCATGGGTATTTATTCATTTTAATAACTTGAGTTTTCAAGTTAAATTCAGTGTACATGACATCAGTGGTTGGCCCTAAAACTTAATAACTTGAAGTTTTTTCTTTAAATTTTGAGAGATATTTTATTGGTATAAGAATGAAGAAAATATGTAAGAATTAAACAAAAACTAAAAAGGTATAGTTTTTATTTTATTTTTAGAAAAGGTATAATAAAAAATATGTATATAACTATGAGAGCTAACATGGGATGTCATGTGGCAAGGGAGTCAAGTTGTATATTATATCTTATAAGTGAACTATGTTGGGAGAGTGGCGTAACAAAAGAGTTGTGAAATTAGAAGAAAAAAAATCACGTCTCCAATGATTTCTCACAATTATGGCGATCGGTGAGATCACCAATGATTAGTCAAGAGCCAGCATCACACAAAATTTAGTCACATGAGTATTGACATTTTTGTCCATACCTCCATAGCCTTTGTTTGAGGACACCTGGAATAAGGACAAGCCCTTTCTAAAAGGGTACAGTGCCATTAGGCACATATCCATGTGCCCAATCCACATGACAAGGATCTCCCACATTTTCATGTGCTTTTAATAGCATAACAACTTTATGCATAAAGAGTGTAGCTAGGGTACCCCAACATATTTTTGGCACAATATAAGAATTTTCTGGTATGTCTTCGGAGGACCCTAATAAGCTATCGAACACAAATATCTAGAACGTAAGGTCGCAAAAACTAAACGAATATAACTAGTCAATATAGCGGGTTTAATACAAGATTTATATAAAAATTCAGTTTACAAATGTATCATAATTATGAGATTAAATGAATTTAATCTTATAGTTTACAAATCAATAACATATATTAAAGTCATAAGTACTAAGAAATCATCAATATCTATATCAGAAATTTGAAACCTAAATCTGTCACCAGCAGCAGAGAAAAATTAAATAAAACCAACGAGACTTTCCGACCATTTCTTTCCAAAATTTCTCAAAATCTCTAATGAAACGAAACAAATACAAATATATATTCAAATCTTCTTATTGTTTGGTTCATAAATTGATAGGTTCTTATGTTTGTATCTAAATGGTGGTTTTAGTGGAGTTCTAAAAATATTTATATTTATAGGCCCGTAATCAAGTGAGAATTCACCCTTTACATGAGAAAATAAGAATTAATTGTGACCGTC
>JAYMTQ010002103.1:0-12057 GCA_036897385.1 Geranium incanum
GCAATTTCGGAACAACAATCCCGCCAATATAAAAACATACTTTAATTTATATATTCCCTCATTTTCTTGTTAACCGCGTTTAACCGGTCAAATAACCAATCCCGACGCGCCAGCACCGCGCGTCACTTGCAGACGCCTAACCAGACAAATCGTACCTAACACCGCAAAAGTAGTGGGTGTCCTGTACGTGGGACCCACCACCAAAACCCCATCCACCCGGTCACCACCACTCGCGGTTTCTGGCGCGTGAAGACCAAACTCCTAATATTATAATATTCTTCTTATTTTTTCATTTAAATATATAAATAATCTCTCGCTCACAAGTCACACCTTCTCTATGATTCTCTTTTATCTCTCTGGTTTTGTTTGTTGTGATCAGAGAGAAGCAAATTCGGAGATTTTAGAGAGAGAAGCGATTTTGGAGCTTTAGAGAGAGAGAGTTATGAAAGTTCCGAAGATGGAGACCGTGGCCGAGTCAGTGGAGAGATCGCTACAAAACTGTTCTCTGGTGAATCGCCGAAGAGAAATTGGAAGAGAAGGATCTTCTCCGTCGCCGCCGTCGAGTTCTGGCGTTGACTCGCCGGAGAAAATATCCGGCGACGCTCTGGAGCTGAACTCTGATGTGTCTCTCCCTTGCCATTGGGAGCAATGTCTCGACTTAAAGGTCTGTTTCTTTTTTTCTTTTTAATTTAATTGTTTTTCTTTAATTTCTCAATTTTTGTTTTCTTGTTGCAGCTTTCAATAAATGCGAGTGACATATCAGATCTTGTTCTCTCTCATATTTAATTTTTTTGTTTTTGTTGCTGATGATTGTGTTTGGTGTGAGTGAGTGAATGGATTGGTGTCTTTTGTTCATTAATTATGTGGTCTCCTCATCCCCTGCACTAAGGCATGGAGAGGGTGTGTTTTTTTGTTGGATTTTGTGATCCCGATTTTTATTTTGCCCGATTGAAGATATCGGATATTCGATAAATTTGAAAGATTATGTTTCTCTATAAAATAGAGATATATTGAGTTCGAGAAGGTTGGTGATTTGTCCCCTACTCATTAGAGATATCAGTAGAGATGACAAAAATCTTTAAATTTATATGGTAGGATACGAGATTAATAAATTTGTTTGAAGTCTAATCGTACTGAATATCTTCGATTTGACGAGATAGAAAATATGATCACGAAATCCTCCTCGAACCCACTTGTTGCTATCCTGTTAGGTCTTTGTCGGATTTGGAAATTTTTGTCATCCTTACCTTGAACTTGCCCTTAACAAAACTAGGGTTTCATAACATAATTCCCCTCAAAATTTCATTTTTCCCATCTCAAAAACAACATGAAACCTAAAATCACCATATGGGTTTCGACAATCTCACTGATTTCTGATTTCTGTGATGGGCATGTCTTGATTTTACTTGTTGTCTCACTAAACTTTGTGGGCAGAAAATGATAAAAATTGCTCTTTTATTGAAAATTATTGAATTTTTCAGACTGGGGAGATTTATTACATAAATTGGAGAAATGGGTCGAGAGTTGAGAAAGTTTCGGCGGTTGCATCGCCAGAGCACGGCAGCTACTACTCCTCCGACGAAGACAGCTCTGACTCGTCATCAGAGTCTTCAAGAGAACAATGCTACATCAACAAGAACCACAATGTGTTGGTCGTCGCGGGTTGCAAGAGCTGCCTGATGTACTTCATGGTACCAAAGTTTGCCGGAGACTGCCCCAAATGTTCCAGTCAGCTCCTCCATTTCAATCGATCGGTCTGATAATTGCTCCCTGAAATTTCTTCTTTTTTTTCTAGTTTTGCTTTGATCATAATTAAGTCAACCTCTTTGTGATTTGAAGCAATTTATTTGGAGTTGATTAGCTTGTAAGACAAATGGAGAGTATTAGATTTATCATACAGATGGCACAAATTCTCCAATCCTATAAGTAAACCATCTTTAAGTTTGTAGGAGTATTTTAGTTATGAAATACAACTTTTGAAATGAAAATATTATTTGCTATGTAACAATAAGGTTTTTTCTTTGAAGGTAAAAATGAATTTTATTAATTAAATAGTAACTAACCCGGCATCAAGTCGGACAGCTGAAGCTACAGTTGGTAGGACAGACCCCTCACCATAATCCCAACTACTATTAGTTAACGCAAACTTGGCCAATTCGTGATCCACTTTATTGCAAGATCTACGAGCATAAAATAAAGATACATTAAACCCGAGAGCTGAGAGAAAATGCATGCAATCATAGATGATACCCCCAAACATGTTTTTTAAGTATTGTCCTTGCTGGGCTTGGTTTACCACCCGAAGACAATCAGTCTCGATCTCCACCCCACTCCAGTGTTTACCTTTTGCCCAAGATAGTACCTCCCTAACTCCTACGGCCTCCACCTCTTCGGAATGGAGATAACCCGTAAACCTTCTGCAAAGCGCTCCCACAATTCGGCTCTCTAAATTCCTACAGATGAGCCCTATACTCCAGTGTCCCCCTGCTGCATCTATTCCCCCATCCACATTAATCTTTAAACTTTCAGGGTTTGGAGGGACCCAGACCTTTGGTGATGAAGACACAAGTGGATTTGCTCCTGAGGCTCCTCCCTGAGGTTATTTCGCTGCCCAGACTCTACGGAACCCCTTCGCGGTCGCTGCCACTTTCGCCGGATGGAATACCTCCATTTTCCAAACTGCTTGATTCCTCGCCCTCCAAATCGCCCAGAGAGTGATAGCCCACAGACTTGCCTCTCCCTCCCCCATTACCCAGGATCTCCAACTAGAGAGAAACGGGTCCGACCCCATTTTCTCATGGATTCCCCGCAGGAGCCTATCCCCCCAAACAAGCGCCACCACACGACACCTTAAAAACACGTGGTCTACGGTCTCTTCTGGGTCTCCACAGAGGGGCATTGGGTAACTATCGGGAGTCCCTTCTCTGCCAGCCTAGTCCTAGTCGGAAGCAGATTAGAAATCACCCGCCAAATGAAGATTTTTACTTTTGGTGGGACTTGCAACTTTCATACCTCTCTCCAACTGCTTCCTTGGGCTGGCGGGGACCAGAAATTGTCCAACGGGCAAAGGGCTCGATAAGCACTTTTGACCGAGTATTCTCCTGATTTGTTCGCATCCCAACACCAATGGTCCCTATCACCGTACCAGCTCGAGATAATGGAGAATATGCGATTACATGTTTTAAGGTCAAAAAGAGCTCTTACCTTCCCCACATCCCATGCTCTGCACTCCGGGGTGAACAGCTCAGAGATTCGCATGTCCACTAGAATGGCGAGGGTCGCAGCGATTGTTGGATTCGTCCCTCCCAGCCACGGGGTCCCTACTACTGGGCAATTTCCTGGTCCGATACTCAGCTGTGCCTTTTCCCGAATTATCGATCTGGCCTCACAAATGCTCCTCCATATGAAGCTCGGGGAGGTTCCCAATGGAGCCTCAAGGAATGAAGAATGTGGAAAATACTTGGCCTTTAACAATCTGCTTGGCAACGAGTTGGGTTTTGTTAGGATCCTCCAAGCTTTTTTTCCCACAGAGCGCTAGGTTGTACTCCTTGAGATTGAGAAAGCCCATGCCGCCCAATTCCTTGTGCTTGCACAAGTCAGCCCACTTTCGCCACATGATTCCCCCCTTTCCCCACTGCCCTTCCACCAGAACTTATTGAACATCCTTCCAATGTCGTCAAGAAGCCTTTGCGGGAACAAGAAAACCTGCATTGCATACGCTGGTAGGGCCTATAGTATAGATTTGATCAGCACCCCCCTTCCTGCCGAGGACAGAAACCTGTGACTCCATGAAGCCATTCTTCTCGCAACGCGTTCCTTAATGTAATTCAGGGTCTGCATCTTGTTCCTACCAACCATGTTTGGGATCCTTAGATATGTGGCGGACTCTCGTTCCTCCCTGAATCCTAATACGGAAATAACCTCATCTATTAGATTTAGCGGAGTATTTGGTGAGAAAAAGGCTAAGGACTTTTCCCGAACAATATAATTAGATTTAGTTGTCTTTAATATTTTCTTCTAAATAAATTCATGATTAATCACATTCATAGCAATAATTGAAAAATTATATTATACTAAGCAATAAACTTGAAAAATTGCACATTATTGTTAGAGACAAGTGCATATCATTATCACCAACTATACTCTTTTAGTAGATCACTACCCTTAATTTTAGAACGTGTTTTTTCACTCCCCTCAATTGTTGTTTTGTTTCACGAACATTAACAGTATTAACTTTTTATGTAAACAGACTAAAATACCTCTTTTCTTTCAACCCATTAAACCCATTATTTATCTTCTTCTTCCTCACTTCAAAACCCATCTTCCTCATATATATATATATATAGAGTAGATATCAAATACAAACTAGCCAAAAATGTCCAAACGTCCAAACTTTATACCAACCATAGGATTGACGCGCGAAAGAGGTGATGATGACACCTGGCGCGGACAAAAATAAAAAATAACTTGTTAATTCTATCTTTAACACCTTGAAATATTTTTAGGAAATGAACATTCATATCATGATATATTGAGTGAAGGAATAAAATGGATGATTTGGTTTAGTGCTTTACTCTTGTCCTTAAGAAAACTTCTAGAACACTTACTTGCAATGTTTTAAAAATCTTATGACTTTTCTTATTAATCATCCGTTAATCTATAATTAATTATTTATTCAATTAATTATCGACTAATTTTTAGTTCATTTTTATAATGTCATCTTGTCCTAAATAATGCCTATTACTTTTTAGAACACTGCTCGTTTACACTGTTGTTACAGTTTTAACTTGTCATTTATTGAGTTGAGATGGACCTTATCTTCTACTCAAATGTTCCCAAGTCCCACCTCATAAGGCCATTATTGGGGATGCTTGATTCCAAGTGTCCCCTGGCTGCCATTTTCTGGTAATTAAAGCTCTGAATTTTGGGCACATTTTTGTTTTTTTGTTCTTGGGATTTTTGGCAAGGAAATGGAGTAGGTTTAGTAAGTGAAGAGGAATGGTTGAGAGTCAGTGGTAGGGTTGTGAAGAAAGATGAGATGGGCCATTTTCATAATTTATTATGGGCTTTTCAAGCCCATGTAATCAATTTGTGTATGTAAGCTGCCATCTCATTCCATATTAATGTGGTTGACTACATTTCTGTATATGACATACAAGTTATTATTTATTTGCTTATCAACAAGAAAATTATTATTAAAAAAAACAGAAAACAAATACAATGTGTGGAAAAAACCTTAAGAATTACATAAGCAGGATCCTACCCCAAAAAAGTGATCCTAAATGTGAAGGTTAAATTCATTGCACTCTCAAGAAACTCATATTCACTGTCTGAAGCAAGACAGACAGTGTATGATCTCGTTATTTAATTTACTTATGATACACAAACCGGCTAAAATTCTCAAAGACCTATCAGAGAAAAAATGTGGTACAGACAAATATATGGAATAAGAAGAAGTACATGGTCGGGAAGTGGTTAGCGTCTCACATAATAAATAACGAGCCAAATACGTGACAAATTCATATCAACAGGAACTCGTCTGCCGACGTCGTCAATGAGATGATGAAGATTTGCGAGATCTTTTATCGCAAATGTGGTATCCGACAAATTTCCACCATCTTGGAATGATTACAAAATTCATCTAAATCACATAAAATAAAATATGTTTAAAATGCTTGAATGATAAGTTATTTTCCATGCTGACTCGCACTGTTAAATTTAAACATTAGGGAGCCGGGTGATCCGTCTAACTTCAACAAATTCAAAGACAAGGAAAAGGTCGACGGGCACAAGAAGAAGAGCCCCTTCGAGAAATCGCACAACAAATTTACCGAACTCTTGCAAGTTTTCGATTTTCAAATCTTTGTGCTTCACTTTGTGATCTCTATCCTTGTTATGGGCCTATATTATTTGATGAGCCCAAGTTCAGGACCTAGGCTTTAATGATGACGTCATCATAACGGCCCAGCACGCCATTAGAAATTGGACCCTTTGGACCCAAGAAACCAACAATGCGCCATCTCTATTCTCTAAGGTCATTTTGGGTATGCTTTATCAATACAGAGTAATAGATCAGAGATGTCAAGTTAAGGTTTTAAGGAGGAATTATCTTATAATATAGAATTTTTGGATGTCTATGTGGTTGAGGAGAATCAGGTCTTACTAAGGAGTAGCGCAAAATATGAAAGCTCATATACACATTAAAGTTCACCTCTGTTCCAAAAGTTCAGTCTATCAGGCATAAAGTCCAGTGTGTGTATAAACTCTCCTTACACCTCGTACTCTTCTGATGTGCGATTTGTACTTACATGTGGAATACTAACAATCTCTCTCTCCACATTGAGCTCATCATATTGGGTTGCTCACGCTTTAAGCCCAAATTGTCTTGCACTCTCGCCCGTTAACTCATTTAACAATCCTGACCTGATCAATCATGATTCTCTGTATCATACTGACCTACATGCCTCGACCCACCAAGAGATCCACTGGCATGTCGGCCGATGAAGTCTGTGCAAAATTGCTCCGATACCACTTGTTGGAGAGAACCGGGTCTTACCAAGGAAGAGGATATCACAAGTAAGCCCATATACATTTTGAAGCTCACATATGACCCAAAAGACTAGTCTTTTGGGCCAGATGTGAATTTTAATGTATATGTGAGCTTCCTTATTGTGTGCTCTCTTTGGCGAGACTCAATTCTCCCCAATATCTATGTGGTAGTGCAATTATCCCCTCTACTTTTCAATGTACATTTTCCTTAAAATGTAGAAAAAACGTTGTTTGACTGTGTGTAGGTGCATGAAACTGGCCAAAACTTCTGTACTAAATTTGTATTCAGCTCAAACACACTAACAAAGGTAATTCATTGTGTTCTTAAATTTCCACATGTCCATAATTTTATCAGGAAAGATCTGTTTTCCTACTGCACCTTGTCTAAGACTTTGTAAAAATAAGTCTCTTATCTTGATAATGTTGTGACATTTCACTAAAGTCTCTTTTACTTTGTCAATATTTAGCAACACTAGCTTAATATCCTACTTTGCAAGTTTGCGAGGGTGAGATACATGTTTTGATTCAGGGCGCTCCTATGCGCAACAAAGTCCTCGCCAATTCATAGTCCCAAAAGTAATTGGTGAAAATTTAATGGCAATCCTGCGGGTTCGAGGGTTTGAGGCGGATTTAGTAATCTTCGTCTTTTACCATGTTCAATTGGGGATATTTGGTAAATTTACTGATCCTTGTTCGTCCCTTGCCTTGTTGGGTTCGAAAAAGGTTATCAAACTTCTTTATTTCAGTACTATTTATTACACAATTTAAAGGAGCGGAAATAAAATAAAACAAAAAGATGCCACTCACTTTAATACCTTTGGGAGAAAATCAGAAAATGGACCATAAACATGCTACGTTAACACTCACAATAGGACTAGGGTAAGTGGAATAAATAAATAAATTAGTGCTTCCCTTCTGTTCATGTAGAAAAGGAATATCATTCATTAGAACCAATGGTTATAAAATAAGCATTGTTAATTTGCAATTAACTAGGTATGATAATTTACTATTGTTAGGAAGAAGTAAGAGAAAAGAGAGGATGATACATCCCGGGCTTGGACCGGATTATGGCTTGAATCTGAATAAACAGTGAATTCACTGTCTGAAGCAAGACAGACAGGGTCTGATCTCGTTATTTGATTTATTTATGATACACAAATCGGTTAAAATTCTCAAAGACCTCAGAAGCGGGCCCAATAAACCAACAACGCGCCATCTCTACTCTCCACTTGAGCTCACGCTTTTAAGCCCAAATCGTCTTGCACTCTCACCTGTTGACTCATTTGACAATCCTGACCTGATCAATCACGATTCTCTGTATGATACTGACCTACCTGCCTCAACCCACCAAGAGATCCACTGGCATGTCGGCCGATGAAGTCTGTGCAAAATTGTTCTGATACCACTTGTTGGGGAGAATCGGGTATTATCAAAGAGGAGCATATTTGAGTCAGATATGAATTTTAATGTGTATGTGGGTTTCTTTATTGTGTGATCTCCTTAGTAAGACATGATTCTCCCTAACATTTATTTATGTGGTGGTGCAATTATCCTCTCTACTTTATAATGTATATTTTTCTCGAAGTTCAAAAAAAACATTGTCTGACTGTATGTAGGTGTATGAAACTGGACAAAACTTCTATATTGAATTTGGTTTCAGCTCAGATACATTAACAAAGGTAATTCATTGTTCTTAATTTCCACAAGTCCATAATTTTATCAGGAAAGATATGTCTTCCTACTGCATTTTGTCTAAAACTTTGAAAAAATGTCTCTTATCTTGATGATGTTGTGACATGTCACTAAAGTCCCTTTGGTCAAAGATTTAGCAACACTAGCTTAATACCCTACTTTGAGGTGGTGGGTGAGCACAGTATTTTCTTTATATTTTTAGTTGCAAACTTTGTGAGGGTGAGATACATGTTTTTATTCAGCACCCGCATATGCGCAAAAAAGTCTCAGCCAATCCATAATCCCAAAAGTAGATGGTGAAAAATTAAAGGCAGCCCGACAGCATGTCGGGGCAGATTTAGTGATCAATGTCTCACGTTGTGTCAGATTAGGGATATTGACCCCTGTTGCATTTGGGTATTTTGCGAAGTGGGTTTGGGTGGATTATACTTATTTCTAAGGTTGTTCACGGTTCGATTTGAATCAAATCGATCAGTTCGGTTTAAAGAAAATAAAAACTGAAATCGAACCGATAAAATTTGGTTCGGTTTGATTTTAAACGTGTTGATTTTTTGTTTGGTTTTTTTAAACCGAGTTTCATGAAATTCTAGCATTTTAGACCTGTTTCACTAATTATTTAACTTACCGATTTTTAATTGAAACTTTTATGAAATTCTCACATTTTGGACTGATGTTGACTTATTATTTGACTTCTTTTTTATTAGACCAATAGTTTGAGGTTCAATTAATAAAGATCGATGACTTAAAATGTGTCATGTGTCCAAATGCAATAGTTTTAGGTTCTGTTCGATTTTTTATCATTTCCCATTTTCTAATCTGAAATTGAATCGTTAGAGTTCGATTCAATTCGTTTTTGAACCAAATCAAGTCGGATCTATTCGGTTCAGCCGGTTCAGTTTGGTTTGGGTTCCCAAACTGAAATTGAGGAAAAACTAGTGATTCATTTATGTTGTGAGGAGAAAAGAACTACAGAAAACAAAGTGACAGATTGGGAATGCACAAAAGGTCTAAAGAGGAAGAAACAAGTTATAGGCTTAGGAGGGGACCAAAGATAGTTTAGCTTTACTTCATTGGCTTTTTATAAAACTGTAAACATCTGTTAGCTACATGTTATTAATTTTGTTTACTATCAATCTTCTTTTGTTTACACACATTAAAGGTGTAGAAATAAAAATAAAACACAAAGATTTCTCTCACTTTAATGCCTTTGGGAGAAAATCAGAAAATGGACCATAAACATGATAGATTAACACTCACACTAGGGCTAGGGCAAGTGGAATAAATAAATTAGTGCCTCCCTTCTGTCCATGTAGAAAAAAGGAGTAGCATTCATTAGAAATTTAGAACCAATGGTTATCAAATAAGCATATTGTTTATTTGCAATTAACTAGCTACAAAATTTACTATTGTTAGGAAGAAGTAGGAGAAAAGAGAGGATGATACGGTCCCAGGCTTAGATCGGGTTATGGCTCAGATTTGGATAGACAGTGAGCTTGATCAATGAGAAACTTTGATCCCGATTTGACATTTATTCGAGAGAACACCCGATCTCTACCAGTAACATTTTAATCTTCTTCTTGATTCATTGATTCCTTTTATTACTCTCAACTGGAGGCATTTATAGCAACAAAAAACCTGACAACTACTAATTCAAATTTAAAAACTTAAATGTAATAAGATAAATAAAAATAACTATCTAAACCCTACTTATTTAAATTGGAATATGTGGGGATCCTAACAGAGGACTTGGGTGCAAGTGACCAGGGTTCGAGCCTCAGTGGCGCTATCTCTCCCGTCTATAATTTCTCCGATTACGTTGCGAGTTGCGACTCTCTCAGCCAACTAATGTTGGATCAACAAAAATAGGTCTTCATTATTGGTAAGGTATGCTTCTTCATTTTTCATTTTACCAAGGTACATGCTGAACTGATGCCCAATAAGAAGACATTTGGTACTCTCTTTTTCTCCACAGTAGTGTTTTGAATTTAGATTCTGAATACCTGAAAACAGTAGAAACACATGTGTGGTGTGGCCAACAGAAACTTAGAAACTAGGGGCTCTGAAGAAATAAAGTGGTCAGGATTCAGAAACCAATGGTTCTGAAAAAGAAATCCATAACCAAACTAAAACTTTCTGTCAATCATGATCAGGGTTATGAATGAAATGATATGGGCTCCACTTAGTAAGGATTGTTGTAAAAGACGTTAGACGCTGATTGGACATTTAAAATTAATTAAAGATTATGTAATCGAATTTGAATTCATGCATTTCTTTTTATTTTGTATTAAATAGTTATTATTCAAGATTACAAGACGTTGCACGGGGAATGGCCCTGGCGATAATGGTCTAGGTTTGCTTCTACTATGGCTACGGCAAGGATTCGAGCCCTATCATGTCCCGTGGGTGGGTGTTGGGGTGTGATAGATTTGGAGGGATGGGTTAGGATTCTTGTAGAGAAATGGGTGGGCTTTGGGTTAGGTTGGTTAGTGTAGGGATAAAAAAACAAGAAATTGCACTAATAAACTTTCACACTAATCTCTATTTCTCATCCGCTCCCAAACAAGTGACCAAATAGGATTGGAATCTCAAAATATCTGTACTGTTTTGTTTTGATCTATGTGGTCAAGAGCCGTTAACGAGCTTACGTGCCAATAATGATGTGATAAAAATTTATCAAAACTGAACTAGACTATGTTGATACTCTTAATTAGACATTAAATCTAAATGAAGAAACATATTTTAAATACTGGTTTTAAATGAAACAAATAAGTTTATGTTTCATCAAGTGGATTATTCACCTATCACACTTAGGTGCAATGTTGTGCAAATTTCCATCTTGTTAAATTAATTTTTAATTAATTATATGTTAATGTTCTAATCCAACTTACAATTTTTGCGGTTAAAATGTAAATTTTGGTTGTGGGTCCTACAAGGTTTCAATTTTTGTTTGAGGGTGGGACCCACACACCGCAGCATAACAATTTCATTTGTAGTTTAACAGTTAATTAAGAGATGTGTGCCCCACAATAGATTCGGTGTGTAGTGTTGTATTGTATCATTGCCTCTGTGTCAGAGTCAAGTGTTCAGGGAGTAAAAAGTGATATGGGCTTCTTGGCCCAATCTTCAACCCCACTACGGCCCATAAAGTCTCGCTGAAGGGTAGGGTTTGGAAGTTGATCAAACACGGTTTTGAATAAGGGCCACACTGAAACGCACTTAGCTCAGTACTTTTTTAGCTGGACCCACACTATATCTATGACCCACTTAATAATATTTTTAATTTTTAATTTTTATTTAATTAGGTTAAATAAAACCCTTTATGCATGTCTTTACTTTTAACTATTTTTCCACATTTCTCTTATTTAATGACACTCCTCTCACGCTCAAGATTTAATGTCTGAGTGAGAGTTCTAACGTGAGTGAAATGTTATGTGTTCTAAATTATGAGGGGACATCGAAATCTTTCACTCGATAACTAAAGGTTGTTTTTTATTATAAAACAAAATTTGATTCACTTCAAAGCTGTGACAATATATATATATATCCAGCCGTTCGTTTTTTGCGAGAATAAAAAACGCGCGACATGTGGCATGCACGCACTGTGCACTTAAGTGAGGGGCAATTTCGAATTTTTGCGCAGTAGAGCGTACTGTTCAGCTTCTCATTCAGGGTGTGATGTCACCAGTGGAAGTGTAATGTCACTGTGGAATTGTATGTCACTATTGAACATCTCACTCCTAATGTTGAACATTACACTCTCAATGTTGGACATTACACTCTCAATGTTGAACATTACACTTCCACTGTTGACATTAC
>JAYMTQ010002104.1:0-12054 GCA_036897385.1 Geranium incanum
TGTAAGACCCAATCATCATCAATATAATGTGCAGTTAAAGTCATGTAGCTTACCGCCTGATTCGATGTCCATGTATCGGTAGTCAAGGAAATTCTCGGTTTCTTAGAAGTAAAGTATGCATGCAATTTAGCTTTCTCAACCTCATACAATTCAAATATATCCCTTAAACATGTTCTTCTAGATGGTATATGAAATGAAGGACATGCAGTTGACATGAATAGTTTAAAACCCACCCCTTTCACAAAATTAAATGGTAGTTCATCAGTAATTAACATCTTGGCAAGAGCATCTCGACAGGCATCTTGATCAAAATGCCAAGATGTTAATTCACCGGTTCCATCACTCTTAAACATTAAAACCTTTTGCTTTTTATCAAAATTATCCTTATTTTTCATACAAGTTCTAGCATGTGTTAAGAGCGAGGATGTACCATTTAAATTTGAATCAGCAGCTAATATACCCCCACAGTGCATGCATTTAGCCTTCTTTTCCCCATTAACCTCTATCTTAGTGAAGTGTTCCCAAGCCTTAGACTTGACCTTACCAACTTTCTTACGAGGTCTACGGGGTTTAGGGCGCTTACCTTGGGATGCAGTTCCAGCAGCTGTTGCTACTGCAACTGCATCCTTCTCCACTGCAGCTCCATCTCCTCGAGCTCCAGATGCTGCTGCTCCCACATGTAGTCCAACTTCAGTCCGGTTCTCGACCTCCTTGCAACGAAAATAACACATCAAAACCAAACATTAGTCATGTAATAACATAATATATTTAATTTCATACCATTTACCATAAATTGATAAACAGAAACTCTAACAATGTAACCCCCAATTTAGAAACCCCAAATAAAAAATCCCCAAATTTTTACACAAACAGAATCCCCAATTTCGAGACCACAAACCATAAACCCCCAAATGTGGAACCCTAAATTAAAAATCCCCAAATTTTTGAACCATAAAATCCGGAACCCTAAATCAGAAACCCCCAATTTTGGAACCCTAAATTAAAAATTCCCAAATTTTTGAACCCTAAAATCCGGAACCCAAAAAATCGTGAAGAAACCCCTAATTTTGGAACCCTAAAATTAAAAATCCCCAAATTTTTGAACCCTAAAATCCTGAACCCAAGAAATCGTGAAGAAACCCCATTACTGTAAACCCTAAAATTTTTTAACCCTAAGCTCAGAAAAATTGAAGAGGTAAAGAGCAAAGAAATTACCTCCATATTTGATCGTGAAGTCGAGATCTGAGTTCGAAATCTCGCCTCCCTCTCTATTTATAGAGAAATCTGACACCTCCGCGTCTCTCTCCATCTCTCCTCCGCTCCGCTCCTCTCTCTTATCAGTCACCAACGGTAGGAAGATTAGACTGAGATCTCCGCATTAAATGCGGAGGATTTGTATTCAGGCACAAAAGCATGGGGCTCGGCGTCGGAGATCCCCGCATTAAATGCGGAGGATCGATTTCAGACGGTGAAGGACGAACACAAAGGAGGAGAGGGAGACTGATATAGACCGTGGAGGAGCGAGATAGAGACAACAGTCCCCTTTTTAAAAACCTAAAGGTGATCGATCGATGGGATAGGAGAGGAGAGCTACAGAGCAGAGAGGAGGCGCGGAGGAGGAGCCGAGGAGCGAGGAGGGTCGGGACTCTGGAAGGGTTTCAAACCCTAGATTTTGAGAGAAGGACGACGAACTGACGGAGTGATGATGAGTTTGGGGAAGTGAGAAAGAGAGAAGTGGAGAGAGAGAGGGACAGTGTGGGTGTGGTGTGGCCGAGCCCGAGACCGAGAGAAGAGAGAGTGCGTGCGTCGGTGCGTCAGTGCGTGGGTGGGTGGGTGTGGGACAGCTCACACACATGTGTGTGGAGGAGGAGTGATGCACGTGGCTTCACCGTGGCCGTTGATTCATCATATAATTGTGAAATCAACGGCTCGTATTCAATTTTAACATATACCGGTCGGTTCCGGTTTAACCGCGGTTATTGAACTCAATAACCGGTAACCGGACCGGTTCTGTCCGGTTATTAAAAATTATAACCGAATTAGTACATAATTTTTCCGGTTCCGGTTTCTATTGGTCCGGTTGTGTCCGGTTTCAGTCGGTTTGTCGGTTATCGGGTAATTGTGCCCACCCCTAGTGATAAAGTCCCTACTACACGACTACCTTTTCTACATAAGTACTTAGACTTCTCTAAACCTTAATGATCATTTTCAAAGACTCTTAGACATGCGCTCAACCCAAGTAAATCTATTATTAGATAATGTGTCATGACGTCCAACTGGAGCAACATCTGGTTCCAGCAACATAAGAAGCACATATGATTTCCTTACGAACCGATGATGAACTGGTCCACCATTAGGAGAACCAAGGTTTCACCCACCTACACTAAGGCGTTGTACGTCTCACACTGACGCTTCATGGAAGGGAAGAACAAATCTTCATGTCGTGGAAATCATAGTCTTGCTTGACACTTGAAATAGAGAATACCAACACGCCTGTAACGCAACAATCCAGTCAACACTTAATGTTCGTACAATTTCTGTCACTTTATTTTCATACTTTAATATGACTTTGGAAGACAAGAAAATTATGTACTGCATCAAGATTCAACTCTGTATCACAAGAGCTCCTCAAGTAGGATATAGGGCAACACTCCAACACCAGATGGCCTACATAATTCAGAACCATGTTGTAGACTTAAGTCTTCCAATAAATACAGATGAAGCACAACAAAGTCCATCATGTATCCATATCCCGAGACAAATCTTGAATGAAGAACTTGCCAAGCTGCTACTTAATCTTGGATGACTAATTATGAAAAACTCCGTAAGAGCAGTATCCACATACAGACAGTAAACTCCACTATCATCAGAAGAAGAGATGGAGTTGTTGAAACCACTTTCAAAATAGATAACTTCTCCTACTTAGTTCTCCTAATTAATCTACTTTAGGGTCTCGTACTCTGTACATTTCTTAGAATAGTTGTTGCAATGACTTCTTATTCTTCTAAGGATGTCTTCTTCGTCCTCAAGAAGGTAACACGTTTGTAGGCGTAAAAGAATTTCTGACCTTCTTCATCTGCAAATGCATATACATGTCTCGTCAAAGAACTTATTAGGAACTCGTTCTAGAAACTTGTTTGAAGCATTTAGTGCAGGAACTATAGAGTTTTTTTCAGTGCAGAAAACTGACAACCGTGACTTATCTCTGTCATCTCTTTTTGAAAAAGATTTCAACATCTCAATTTCTTCTTCTGCTAAAAGTGGAGTTAACTGTCTGGATGGAGATGTTGCTCTCATAGAGTTTTTTTCCCTTCGGTGACTGTCTCGAGATAGAGATACTTGTTGGACTCTATTGCGCTTTGTGTAGATGGGCATTGTATTATTTGTATATCTTGGAAGAGTTAGGTCTACAACGTGGTTATGAATTATCTAGTCTATCTGGTGTGTAAGTGTAGCCACATAGATGTTTCCTACTTGAGGAGCTCACATTATCTGGAAGTGAATCTTGATGCATTTTGGAATCTAGGTCTTCCAAAGTCATGTTAAAGTATGGAAACAAAATGAAAAATATTGTACCATAACGAGTGTCAAGTAAGGTTATTCTTTCCACGACAATGAGTCGTTTTCTATCGGGTAGTGGTAATGCAAGACGTATGGAACAAACCATAGTGTATATTCCGCTTCTATTGCTAAAACCAGATGTTGTGACCCATTTTCTAATAGTAAATTCTTTTGGGTTGAATGTATGTCTAAGGGTGTTTGGTAAAGATAAGTTAGGTTTAGAGAAGGCTAAATGTGAGTCTTAGAGAGGTAGTTAGTCAGTGGGACTTTATCACTATCGAGTTTATGTTCTAATTCATAGATATAATCTATTTTACTAGTGTTCGATTTCCTAAGTTTGAAGAAAGGTGTACAGGATAATGTAGAATTACGTTTCATGGTGTGTAAAATATACCAAAAACCTAGACTACTAAGCTTTAATCCGTATATGTCTGTTGAATTAATAAAGTAATGAGCTATCTCCTTTTGGCGGTTTTGCATTCAAAATATAAAGTGTAAACCTAAAATCGTGGGGCATTAAAATGGTATAACAATGCCACTCAAGCCAACAATCCTCAAGGTACATTGTGTCGACATATATTTGAAGATATTTATTCCTATATCTTTTTTGTTCTTGACTCGATAAGATTTCTAATGTGAAAAATCCATAAAATGACAACCACGTAACATACTTTCTTTCTTACACCCATGTAAGGAGGTTGATCGTTGCCTTGGAATTTCTCGGTCAAATGAGAACGAAAGTTTAGACTGCCCACTCTCTAATACCAAAATTACAGAGATATAGTTGATACGACCACTTAGGAAGAATATTTGATCAAGATAGGCAAACGAATATATAAGAAATGGTAATTACACAAAAAATATATATACACAAAGATAACCTCTATAGATGGACACAACACTTTAAGATAGTTTCGAGGACATTCTCACTCTTATCTTACAAGACTCAACTAGATTTGACTCGGTGTTGCCAATGTCAAATCTCCTTATTTATAGGTGTTGGGGAAAGCCGGGCCTTACCAAGGAGGAGCACACCACAAGGAAAGCTCATATACACATTAAAACCCACCTTTGATGTGTGACCTGGACTCACATGTGAAAACCTAACAATAGGCTCGTATAGATGGTCTTTGCTATTTCAAAGTGATTTTTTTGCAGTAGTAAGTGAACTTATATTTAGTTATTATAAGTTATTATTAGTAAATATTTAGTTATTATATTTTTGCAGTAGCACGCCCACACTACTTTGAAATTGTAAATGTTACAGTAATTGCAATCTGAAACCAAAATATTTAGTTATTATAGACATGATGCATCCAATCTCCACAACCATATATAATATGGAACTCCTTAAGTTGTAACAGAAACTCCAAACAATCCTTTGGTCACCCTGAACAAAAACATGTCAACCAAAGACAGTTTCTTACGATTGCTAGACCTGCAACTTGAACCTTATTACTTGTCACACCCAGTTGCAGAGGTTTGACGTGTAAGCTTCAGTTCAGACGGGCACATATAAGTCCAATCAGCAACAAAACCCATGAAAACATAAATGAAGAAACCTAAGGATACGGTATTGTAGCAGCATTTATTAGATGAAACAGCAAAGTATAATGTCTCAAGACATGAGTTTAGTACATCATCATTATACATATAGCACATACACCCAAATAATCCATCTTCAATCTGCATTCATGCTCCCTCTTATGCAACTCTTTAGCACTTGGAAATGCTTCAGTAGCTTGGCCTCACATTAAGACGAGACGCTATTTTCTGACTCAGTGATTTGTCAGCCTGAATTCAATTTAAAAAAATACACAGTATCAGCACCTGAATTCACGTAGAAAAACAAATATATCCGATTGATAACCACTGGAGGCTCACCTGAGCCCAGTATGAGATCCAGATACTGCGAATCTCGTGTGTCACACGGGGATCAGATAGCGCATCTATCCATCGGCAGATAAATCGTTCTTGCCTACAAACAACCAGATATAGAAAGAAAACATAGAAAAGATATGTTAATTCCATAATCTAACCATTTAATCTCAACACAAACGAAATGAAGAAGCCATGATTACCTGTCTGCTGACCAGGATCGGTATCGCTCACCAGGCTCCTTGAAGTTGTTCTCCTTCTCGATCACACGCTGCATTAATACATCAAAGTCAATCACATTCAGAACTCATAATAACAAATGGTCTATCTCCATATGTTTGTTTATGGACAAAGCCAGTCAACTAACAGGCCTTATGAAACCAAATGACTAATGTAGTCACCATCTTCATAGTGAACTCAAAATTATCCAACTCTTGGAAATGAAACTAACTATTCCAATTTGGTTACCCCAATGAGGTAAGGTTCTAGCCTCTGATTTGGAAACAATTGTACTGTTGAAATTAGTAGCGTGTCGAATGTTGCAGCATAACAAAGAGATATGACAATGCAAAACATTTATCACACTTAATACCACCAAATGTCCAGACCAATCACAGAGTAAGTTACCACTGTTTGTGGTAACCCAACAACGTGCCAAAACACTGCTTTTTCCTATCAATGCCACAACTACGAGCACCATAACCATTACTTAGAACATCAATACCGCATACAGTTGAGCAAACATGTTTTAATGGTTAATTGTTAGCTTTAACATCCTAATCACCAATACAATGCTATTCAGTTCGACTCATTCATGAAGATAATTTTGTTCCCCGAACGAGAAGCAGAATTATTCAATATGGGCTGACAACCACGAGGATATATAACATTTCAACACCCTTTTTAATATGCATTAGAGTCCATTCAGTTTATTATTAGACAAATTGGTATCACGGAATCAAATTGCATTTAATTTTAATGTTATAAAGAAGCTATAAGTTTTTTTTGAAAAAAAAGAGAGTACAACTTACCCTTTCACGCCTTCCAGAGCAAATGGCTGGGGGAATGGGATATCTCTCAGCATGACGAGAGGTATCATATCTAGAAGGGAAATAATCCACCTACATTATAGCATCATAAGATATGATTAGTAAATAACCCAAATGGATGGCATGGGTATGAAGGTACTTGATCTCGCCGCATGCAATCAAATAACATTAGTGTCTATGCAGACTAATGTTATTAGTTAAAAATTCATGAAACCCTCATTCATTCTCCATGAAAATGAGTAAGAAAATAGAAGAACGAAAGGTACCTCCTCATCCCTGTGAGCAAAATTCATGAAACCATCATAGTGGTTATTGTGATGTGCGCACTTGGGAGCATTAGCTGGGAGCTGTAGGTAATTAGGTCCAAGGCGGTGCCTCTGGGTATCGGAGTATGAGAAGATCCGAGTTTGGAGTAATTTATCATCAGAGTAGTAGACACCAGGAACCACAATAGAAGGACAAAATGCAAGTTGTTCATTTTCAGCAAAGAAGTTATCAATGTTCTTATTCAATACCAAGCGGCCGACTGGCTGCAGAGGCAATATGTCTTCAGGCCAGGTCTTTGTCACATCAAGTGGATCGAAGTCAAATTTGTCTTCATGATCAGGGTCAATTGTTTGGATGAAAAGTTTCCATTCAGGATAGTTCCCAGATGCAATTGAGTCATATAGATCTTTAGTTGCATGGCTATGATTAGCACCTCCAACCTTGATTGCCTCATCCTCCAACAAGGACTTAACTCCACAAGTGGGTTTCCAGTGAAATTTCACATAGTGTGCTTTTCCAGCCTTGTTGATGAGGGTATAGGTATTAACACCTGAACCATCCATGTGCCTGTAATCTTGTGGAATACCAATATCATCGAAAAGGAAGGTGAACATGTTCAAACTCTCTGGGTGGTGAGAGAAAAAGTCAACGATCCTCCAGCTCTCCTGAATGTGGGACTTTGGGTTGGGTTTCAGCGCATGAACCATGTCTGGGAATTTCATTCCATCACGGATGAAAAAGACAGGGAAGTTGTTTCCAACTAGATCAAAATTACCCTGCGTTCACAAGAAACAGGTTATGATACAAACACAAAAACGACTTAAATCTTAGCTCATGAGTCGTAAATGGCTAACATCGCTAAAGATTAACACCAAATAAATAGAGGCTTCTTTATATCATAACATGAAAATAATATTATTTTCAAGAAAGCAACCCATTAACTCCACTTGAAATTTAAGCAGCCCAATTGATATGATCAATACTATCAAAAGCTTTCTTGTGGTTTCCCCAAACATGTTTGTGAAAATAAATCAGTACACAAGCGAGGCTTATGCTTTTGACATTGAGACATTTGCCCCAATTTTAAAAGTTACTTCTGGAATGTTTTTTCCCTTGACCAAAAGGTACAAAACAATTTGTTAAAAGAAAAAAATATTGTATTCCATATATTTTTCTATACTAACACAAACACTAAATCTAAGAAAAAAAACAGTTTTGTATATTTCTTGGTCACAATATGCAGAAAAACAAAAACCCGACCTCCATTTCATCAAAAACAATATTATTTGTACTCATGAGTCAAGGCTATTAAGTATAGATGAATTAGAGTATAACTGCGCTTGTCAATGGTAAAAGTCTGTTTTAATTCAATTAGTAGTTTGAACTCTTCTGGAAATGAAGAGTTAAAATAGCTTTCCTTCCTCAAACTTTGCATGTTTTATACAATGATATTTACTGTGGAGAGTGAAACCATTTGAGCTTCTCCTCCAACCAGTTCAAATTTTAAACATGTCTACTAACTAATAATGATCACTATCATGAAGATGAAGACATTCCTATAAAAATATGACTGTAAAAGAAACCAACTACAGTACAAAATTCTCACCTCTCTAGTATAAAACTTCACTGCAAAACCTCGAGGATCCCTTAGGGTTTCAGGGCTGCCACGCTCGTGGATAACGGTAGAGAAACGGACAATAACAGGTGTCTGAACTCCAGGAGCTCTAAGGAAGTCAGCACATGAAAGGTGAGATACATCATGAGTGACCTCAAAAAATCCCTTAGCACTGGCTCCCCTGGCATGGACAACACGTTCCGGGATACGCTCCCTATCAAAATTGGCAAGTTTTTCCACCAAATGGTAATCCTCGAGGAGAATGGGTCCTGCCAGAAAGAACAAGTGTTCAGATCTAAATGCAGATTCCCAGCTTTATGCGTCACAAACAAAAGATTTATCTCAAGACGGAAAATAGCTGCAACTGCTAATTACAATACATGTTCAATGGAAGAAAAAAAAGGCTAGTCACAACCAACGAGTCCTTAAATTTAAACAAGTGATACTAAAATGATAACCATAGGATGATCATGGATGAAAGGCTCCAGAAAGGCTAAACAGATTCAATAACAGATTCAGTAAAACTATAATCAGTACCTCTGGTTCCAACTGTCAATGAAGAGTTATTGTTCCACACTGGGGCACCAGAGTTTGTAGTCCAGAATGGGGAGTTAAAGGCGCTTGAAGGGCGGTACTGTATCACATAAAGTAAACATACAGCAAAATTAGCAGAAATATAAGGAACTCAAAAGCCAACATAGTGTCAAAGGACTTCCATTTGAATTGTTAAAACAAAAGCAAAAAACTGTTCATGAAATGAATGAGAAAGACAAAGATATGAATAACCAAAAAACATGAGTTACATGCATTTTCTACTGGGATAGTTAAAATTTTCGAATTAGTACCCTAATATTTAATTATTAATTTAGTTTTTGAACCTAAATAAACTGTGTGAATTCCCCCCTATATCGCACTATTCCGATGTCATTCACGCCATGCCAAAGAAAAATTAAAAGGCATATTAAAACATTATCATTTTGGCTAACATATCACCCAAAAGTTTTTATTATAAATTTGTTTCGGGCTACAAGTATAGGGGTGTTCTTCAAAAAAAATCAATTCCCAAAAACACAGAGAAAGTATTTCTTATTCTTACCAACTGAAACAGTCCATAAGCTGAAAAGGCAATCTAATCAAGTGACTAATAAGGTGAAGAAGCAATCTAATCATGGTACCCATACTCTGAAGAAGCAATATAATCAAGTTACCATGAAATAACTAATCAATCTATCATAATAATAACAATTTCCCAAACACTGATGTACCAAAACAAGAACAAATATGAGAAATTTGAAGAGGAAACTGAAAGTCAACTTTAACCAGCGTGTAGGGCTTCGTTGCAATGATTTTCAGTTTCAAAAATCCAAAAATAGATGAAATGAATAGAGCGAATAAGCCCTAAGCGAAAGCAAAATAAATCGGATTTGGAGAGGCAGTAGAAAGAGACGGAGAAAAATGAAGGAAGTACCTTGTAGGGATCCATGGCGATGGAGAAGCAAAGGTGTGATGTAAAAGGGCGTATGGGAAGCGAGCGTGGGTTGAGATTTGGGAATGAATTTATAGAGAGCCTCGTGGCGTGGCTCGCACTTCCACGTCAAATCTCTATCCACTTAATTTAACTACTGTAACATATTATCATCTTCTTCTTCTCAATTACCGCCAACTTCCCGCATCACGTTTATATCGGTGACGCCATTTACTATATAAGAGATAAGTATAGATATGGTGAAAATGAAAAGGGTGAGATTGGAACAGAAAATTAAATTAAATAAAACATTACGAACGACAGCGTCAGCAGTCTCAGACAGACCTCCTTATCCTCAGCTAGCTTCGTATTTTCCCATAAAAAATGGCAACCACTTATGCGCAGTAGGTGACGTGGACCATTCAGGCATCGCCACGTTTACGGAAGTCATTGAAGAGGTCGGTGTCTCGGTCTCGGGCTGGTTTTGATGGATTTGTTTCTACTTTGTTGTGGGCCCCAACTAATTTATGCCGAAATGCGACAGTGAAGTGTGAACGCGCAAATATTCCGATATGGTGGTGGTGAAGAGAAGAGGTTGAGCCACAAGAAAGATAGGGTGGTTCTGGTTTTGGCACTTCCCTTCACCACACCTTGCTTGCTTGCTTCTCCCTTTTCCTTTATTTTTTTATTCCTTTGATAATGTTCTTTTCCTTTATGGCCTGAGTATCAACTCATACTATGACTATGTACTCTCTGCCTCACTAGTCTTTTTCATCATACCTCTCCCTCCCGCCCATGAACATTGAAATCATCAAACAATTGCAACAACATTACATTGTAACCTCTTCAAAGTTGTCTAAATAAACTATAAATCAAATCTCCTTTCTCAAAATATCAAATAGAACAGAAAAGACAATAAATTGATAGTGTTCATGCAAAAAAACAATAATATTAATGTAAACTACCAACTTTACAAAATAGCTCACATGACGTTGGAATTTAGTTTTTCAACATAAATAATGTTCCTATTTTTTTCATTCGAGATGCACAATTTTGTGGGTTTTTCTAGTGTGATCTGTTATGATTTTGTTGCAACAGGTTAATATTTACTTGTTCTGGAGATTGAGAAAATATATTATATAAGGGAGAAAAGCCAGAAAAATATACTTTTTCTAACATTTATATACCCAAATATAAATTTGTATTTTCCACTTACTGATTTTGTCATTTTTCTCATTCTGTCCGTCAACTTGGTTCAAAAAAATATTCCTGAATCTAAATTTAATATATTAGTTAAAATTACAAAAATACTCTAAATGTTTATTACTTAATGTTTTTATCATGAAAAGACGAACATACCCTTCTTTTCATTTCAAATTGTCAAAACAAAGCCATTGAGTTAGCATATTCTTGTGTTTGTTGACCAAAGATACTAATATCCTCTTGTGTTTCATTTGTCTTTGCAAGATCAACACATAAGTTCATGTTACCAATGGGTATGGGTAGAACTACAATAAAATTGTAATATATACATTTTAGCAGAAAATAACCGATTCAAAACAATAGAATTGAAACTAAAATCTCTATACAAAATTGTAAATCCCACTTCCCTCTAATCACTCTTTAAGGGAATCACCTAATTGGGGATGTGTGAGTGGTAGTGAGGCATCGTAGAAGAGGGGCATATTTATTGAAATATAATTTTTGTGCTTTTATATTGGTTTCATATTTGGATAAAAAAAAACTATATAAACGCGTTCGTAATTAAATTTTGAGCATTTAGTTTTTGAATCACTAAAATGGAGTTCTTTAGGAAAAGATATGTATAGTGTTGTAAATGGTGGTCTCTATGGCCGTCATGGCGTCGCCATGGACCCGAAAATCACACGGGCGCAACGCCGTGGCGTTTTGGCTATTTGGAGCCGGTTTTGAGTCATTTTTCTACTTGGGTTGATTTTGGACCAATTTAGGCAGGTTCTGTCAAAACTAATTAATTTAAAAAAAATTAAAAATATTATAACTGGTAGCATAATATATATTTATTACATATGTAAACTAAATTACGGGGTAATACTACATAAATCCCCCTAGGTTTATCAAAGTTCCACTTACCTCCCCTGAAATGAAAAGGCTAACTGTGAGCCCGCTGAACATTATTAAAGTCTCACTCATCACTAACGGTGTTAACGATGACATGAAATGTCAAATTTGCCCTCATA
>JAYMTQ010002105.1:0-12054 GCA_036897385.1 Geranium incanum
CCTCTTTCTTTTGTGTCGCGCCCTCTTTCTTTTGTGTCGCGCCCTCTTTCTTTTGTTGTCCATCTCATCAGTCTTATTGCATGTGCTGTCATTGGAATGTTTAGAATGACGTGTTAAAATAATTTATGATTAGGGCATGTGAATATACACACATTTTAAAATAAATATTACGAAATATAATTTATGATTAGGAATTGTAATTTCTCTACACTAAATTAATCTTATTCATAAGTCACAATATTTTCGGAATGCATAATATTTAGCCCGCTAAACAGATTGTATTGAGTCTCTGATCAAGTGGCAATGCAAATTATAAAATCCATGGATCTTAATTTTCTTCAGACGTACCAAATAATTATTTCTAGGGAAATTTCTACGAAACAAACTTCTAACGCACAAGTTGGGGACATAAACGTAAAAGTTTCTCTGACACATATTTTCTGGGACACAATTAGAATGTGAACAAAAATTAATCATTGCACTATCATTAATGATAGTAAAGAGTTGTAGCTCCAAAAACACCAAATAAAATAGATTAAAGTTTGATACCGTAATCAAAAGAAATTAGACTTTCCTAAAAAAAATCAAACTCTGACAACTTAAATATATAATATCATTTAATTAGTTTGAAAATAATATTGTAAAAATTTCTGACTTGTTCAACTAGTTCTCGATTAATTATGTATATTTATTGATTATTTTTTAATTCAATTTTTTTCTTATTCATCCCGACTGATCTAAATTTTTTATTAGTCCTTAAAAATTTCTTTCCGACTGATTAACATCTAAGGATATTTACAACACTGATTAGAAACCCTCAAAATAACTTATTAATTGTTTTGTCAATTAATATTCACTTAAATGATGTATCTAATACTCAATATACAATCGCGGGTATAAAACACAAACAACACCGTATAATGTGTGAGCAAAAACGACACTATTTGTGTGTGAGAGAAGGAAATAGGCGAAACAGAGATAAAACGACTTGTCGTTTACACCCACCCTGCGTCTCCGACTCTCTTCTATCACAGTGCAGAGACGATTGTAGCTCTGGTTATAGAGGCAGATACATATACATCACATTCACACCCATATCCTGGGCGATTCCTACACTGCTCTGCTCGATTCCTTCAACGATCGCATATTCTTGTAATCTACACAGATCGATCTACAGGTCTCTGAAGCACTTAACCAGCATAAGATGAGAGTAGCTTTCATTTTCATCTCTCTGGTTCTGGGTCTTCTCTGCATTGCTAGATCGTCCTCTCCTGCCACCCCAACAGACCCATTTCTCGGAATCGCTCCTAAAGGTCAGATCATGTGTTTATCGATTGGAGCATTTGTTTATTCTTATTGAAAATTTTAAATGTAACTTTTTTTGTTGGAAACTTTTGATGCCCAGATGAGAAATATTACCGATCATCGGATACGATTTCTTGCAGAGATGGGTCGAAGAAATTCACCAGAGATCAGCTCAACGATGACTTCTGCGACTGTCCTGATGCCACTGACGAGCCAGGTTGTGTTTTTTGTTTTGGAATTTTATTGGATCATTGAGTTGAGTTATGTGTTGAGGTTCAGTGAGCTCTTATGTTCTTATTTGACAAATTTCAAATTTCCATTTTTAGTATCGGCATTGCATATTTGCCCATAAGTCTAGGAAGTGAATTTAATTCCTCTATTGGGTTTGGCTCGAAAGTGCGTTTTTACTTTACTGTGAACACTGCTTGGATTTTAGTTGTGGGATTTCATTTTGGGTTGTTAAATCTTGGTGTGGTTAATTCTAGTTTGTTTACTGAAGTCAGTTTTGTTGGGTTTTTGTGTACTCAATCGTGGAATGGGAGTTGTTTGCATTAACCTTTTTCTTATTGTGTGCGATTATCTCTTCGGTTAAGTTGATTGTGCTCTTTGCTTATTGCAGGAACATCCGCATGTCCACGTGGAAAATTCTACTGCAGAAATGCGGGACATGCTCCGATGTTTATATTTTCTTCTAGGATCAATGATGGTATATGTGGTAAGTGTAATTTAAAAGTTTCTTCCTTTTTTGTACTATGCAATTAGAGTTGTTATGGCTATCATTTTGTTGAAATCCAATTGCAATGAGCAACGAGAACTCTGAAAACTTTGTTCTGTGATGGGAATCGTCCAATACTTTTAACACATAGGTTTGGATATTTCAAAGGCGCAGTATGATAACACCAATATATGCATGGCCTGTACGATTAGTGTAAAATATTAAGATGACTTTCAAAAGCCATTGAACTCTATAATTGAACCCTTCAAATTTACAGATGTTGGGTTGGAGTGAGAGAATCAATACCTAAGTCATAGGATGATTCATCGTGATAAAAGCATTTGTTTTACTTACTCGAAATCTATCATGAAGGACATAGAAGGAGAGTTTTCCTTTAGACAAGCATGCCATTTAGCAAGGTTTAGATAGTAGCTATAGTCAAAGAATAGTTGGGCAAATTGGCTTGTCCTCTGTCTTCATTTTTATGTGTTTTGGTCCTTTGTTGCCATCTTCGTCTACTGCTATATTTGTGGCATTTGATCATGATGTGCAGATTGCTGCGATGGAAGTGATGAGTATGACGGTGCGGTGAAGTGCGTAAATACTTGTTGGGAGGCTGGAAAAGTGGCTAGGGAGAGGTTGATGGCAAAGATTGCCACATATCAGGAGGGTGTGAACATACGAAGACAGGATATTGAACAAGCAAAGGTAACTATGGCCAATGATGAGGCAGAACTATCAAAGCTGAAAAGTGAGGTGAAAATATTGAAAGGGATTGTCGAGGAGCTTAAAGGTATAGTCTCTTTCCCCCTGAAGTATGCTCTCCTTTCTTCATGAACATTGCTCTATTTGAACTATGTTTGGTTGGCATTGTTGTTAATATGTTATTATCCTTTCATTTAGCCCAAGTATCCAACCATTGGGTTTCATATATTAACGGGAACAAATGCTAACCAAATAGGGATTATGTTTGTTCATGAATATATTTTTCTAATCAGTGAGACTAAATTTGTGGAGAACTGAAACCCAGGTGACGGCATATGAACATCATCCACATATATTAATCAAGTATTGTATATGTTAGGTATTTTCATGTTATATATTCTTTTTATTGGGTAGATTTTTGATGAAATGATTGACTGTTTAAAGATTGTTTGCTGCCGGTCTCTGAGTATTCTTCTCTCTTCATTTCTCCCGGTTTTCATGTCTTTGCTCTATTTTCTTGCACATGATTCTTAACCTCCCAGTTTTCCTTTCTTTGTCTTTTATTTCTTTGCATTTTAACTTTCCCTGCATGAAAATCCCTCATGAAGAGATCCCCATGTATATGTATGTGTATGGATACATGAGATTTTTATTAGCAATTGTTCTTTTTCTCGATTAACCTTGTAGATCGCAAAGAGCAAATAGAAAAGGCAGAAGAGAAAGAACGTCTGCAGAAAGAAAAGGAGGAGAAGGAAAAGAAAGAAGCCGAGGATAAAGTCAACCCCAAGGAAGCTGAGCAAGGGAAAATTGAACCAGAGGAGAAAGCTGACAGTAAAGACAATCCAGTGGAAAGTACAATCGATGATGAGATTGGGATTGTAGAAGATTCTCTCCTGGATCAGGTTGGTCTTGTAGTGGTTTTATTTTTGCACACTCAACCTCAGACTAAAAATATCCGTTTATTTATTTTAACCATGTTAGTCTGCTGTATCGCCTTCATCTGGTGCTCTTTGGAAATTGAGATATGTCACTGACACACTCACTATTAATATTTATTTGTTATAGTTTCTGGGAACATGGGGGATGATATAACTTATATATGCATGGTGTGTGGTTTCATTTTTAAAATAAATGTGATTATTGTTTAATATTGCATTTTTTATCATTCAAACGGGCTCTCCTCCCGTCACCCTTCCCCCTCAAACTTTCTTTTGTGTGCAACTGTGAAGACTCGAAGATGTGGTTTCTTTTCTCAATGCCCATAGTTTATCATCAGACCGTTGAACTTTATATTTTCTTTCCAATATGAAATAACTAGGAGTTCTTTAAGTACCCTAGTCTGGTCATTTTTCCTTGTAAATCATTCACTGCTTTCCATTTATCTAAACTTTTAAGCTTCTATCATGGATTTGTATAGTAGTTCCATTTATGGTGCATTCACATATCTGGAACGACATGTATGTTTAAGGACATGCCTTTTGTAGATCATAGTAGTGTTGCAAACAGTTCCAATTTCTCTAGATCTCATGTTAAAAAAATCTTATAGGATGCAGGGGAAAATAGTTATGACAACTTAAAGATTTCTATCAGGCATTATTATATTATCATATTTTATCCACAAAATAGCTCTACTGCAATAGCGTTCCGAGAGCCAGATAAAATAGACAATGACCTGTTTGTTGACATACTTGTAAAAACAGCATGCAGCAACAGGCGATGAAAATACTGTTCTGTCAGAAGAAAGGAAAGAAGACTCTGCAGTAGAGTCCAAACTTGATCATGGTTCTGAAAGCAAAGACAAGGGGCCTCCAGATGAAATAAAAAAGGTGGTACCTTTTTCTATTTCTCAGTTCTATTGAGTGGAGATTTTTGTAACCCTTATTGTATTTATGTTCTTTCTAACAATGTCCATTTGAATAAAATTATTTACTGAAGTTAGGGTTAACATTTTGAGGTATATTTACCCAGAAAAAAGTATCCTTGTTAAAGCACTTGGGTAAAATCTTGAATATCACAGTACTTCTGAGGACTGTTATCAATGAGTGCTAGCATTAATTGATTAGTATACCTCAATTTTCTGATACTTGCCTTTGTGTGTCTGCTTTAGACTTTTTTTTCCAAATACTCGTAGTTTACTATTGCTTCTTAGAGAAAAATGTTATTCTGTATACTAAGTACATGTTCGGCAATACAACTAGCACAGCCAAGGGCACACATATTTGTAGAATATGACATTTTTGTTTGTTTTGATCAATTAATATTTCAGTTTTCACTGTTTTTAAATTACTTTCGTAAGGTTATCTGATAGTTTCTTTAGTCGCGAGAACAAGAAATATACTGGACCGGAGAAGATACCAACAAAATCATAGTTCATGCATATGCAAATTTTGTGTCTTAGGGTGCAAGGCTAGCTCGATGTTTCCAATCAACTGTTAAACCCATAATAACAAACTCCTATAGGTAATGCCTTGAAATGCGGTGAAAAATATAATTTTGAGTGTGCGTATTATGATATATTTCAGAAAGTGGAATTTATATTGCCTGATTCGGTAAATTTGTACTACCTTAAGGTGTTTGTTCTGTATCTTTATACCGCAATGATTTATCCTTCTTTGGAACTTCACGGTGATATTGGAGTACCTCAATCTGCAATGCTTGAGACTTCACATTTTGGTTTCTGACTTCCACTGCTAATGGACGTGTGATCTGAAATGTATTTATAGGAAACTGATGAATCTGAAAATACCGAGGGATTGTCGAGTGAAGAGTTAGGCCGCCTTGTTGCTTCTCGTTGGACAGGAGAAAATTCTGGCAAGCAAAGTGCGGAAAGCGACGTGGCAAAAGATAATCATCATCCCGAAGATGATTCTAGGATACCGGATGATGCACCTCATGAGGAATATGATCGCTATGCTTCCGATGGTGATGTGGGTGATGACGATGACATAGAAGACGAGGCGCATGAAGATCACTCAGGAGATCATGATCATGGTTCCTCAGGCTTTGAAGGTTGGCAACTTTTTCTTCCATGTGAATTTTCGTGTCGATATTTTGGGATCGAGCTAATTTTAATAGTTCTCTTCATACATGAATCTAGAAACTACTACACCTCTCACTTGGTGGGAAAAGATCCGCCGAACCGCTCGGAGCATTCTAAAGGCTGTTAATCCGTTTCAGGCTCCAGTGAACCTTTCAGGTGCAAATAGATGGTTTATACCAAATAAATAGATGTTCGTGATAGGATTATCCGATATGTTTTTTTCCTTATGTAGAGGCTGAACATGTCCGCAAAGAATACGAGGAGGCCAATGCCAAATTATCCAAAATGAAGTCAAGACTATCAAATTTGACCGAGAAACTAAAACTTGATTTTGGGGAGTATATGAATAAATTTTCTTCATGGAATGCCGATCCCCTAATCTTCATGTCAGGATGATATCTATTATTTGTTTCTAGAACCTGACCAAAACTATTTCCACAGGGCCAGAGAATCAGTTCTTTTCATTCTATGATCACTGTTTTGAGGGGAAGCAAAGCAAGTTACGTATTTTACTCTTTCTCACAGTTTATCTTTATACAAATAAAATCAAAGATCATAGTTTCTCTTCATAACCTTGTTCATTTTTGTCGTAAAATTCTTGCTCCAGGTACGATTACAAAGTTTGCCCATATAAGCAGGCTACACAGATGGAGGGTCACAGTATGACTAGTTTGGGGTATGTGCTTATGAAACATGTTCTGTTTCTTGCATTTCCTATACATTTTATTTATGGAGAAATTCAAGGAATTATGACGGTAGATTGTGCTATTCTTCGAAAATTTATTTGCTTTCAACCTAGGCAAGTCAAGTCAGATGAATATTTTAACCTAGCAGTAAATTTATTTAAAATATTACCTTGACAATTCGTATCTGAGATGCTTCAGTTCTGATTCTTGAAGAACATACATTGTGCATTACCTTAATTTTTTTTTACCTCCATATGTATATAGGAATTGGGACAAATTCGAGGAGGCGTACAAGGTCATGGTGTTTTCAAATGGCGATAAATGCTGGAACGGCCCCGATAGGAGTTTAAAGGTAGTAATTCCTAAATTACAATTCACCGTCAAACCTTGTTTTCCCGTGAAAAGTAGTTACCCTCTCTTGAAAAGAAGTGCTTCAATTGACGAGGCAGAAAATTAAACAATCAGCAATGATAGGTTATGTGAAGAAATAGGGATTTCAAATCGGATGCTAATAAACGGAAAAAAAAAGATCGATACAATTCTGATATGTTCCGTGCTGTGAACAGGTGAAGCTGAGATGCGGGCTAAAGAACGAGATCACTGATGTAGATGAACCTAGTCGCTGCGAGTAAGAAAATTCTCCGCTCTCTCTCTCTCTCTCACACACACACACACACACTCGCAAAAGCACAAACATAAAGTCCCTAACGTTTAAATCCTCATTTCAGATACTCAGCGCTGTTAGCAACCCCAGCTCTTTGCTCGGAAGAGAAGCTGAAGGTAACATTTCCAGCCACTGTCATAACAATTACTAGTGACCCGCTCTCAAATCAATTCCATGACCTAATTTGCTGATTACACGTCAAAATGTGACAGGAATGGCAAGACAAACTGGCCATGTTGAACGGAGATGAACCCCGTGGCCACGATGAACTATAAAACGCTCTGAATGATTGTTAGGGCTAAAACTGACCCGTCAGCACGCTATTCAGTGAACGGGACATTGGAGCCGGAGAAAAAGAAAAATGCAGGTAGCTTATAGAATTCACATCAACAATTGAGATAAGGTTATTGTCTGAGTCAAAAGAATTCAGAATTTTGGGGAAAGAGAAGGGTCAGAGGTTTATGAAGCAATTGTTAAATCTTGATAACAATTTTGAGGTCGCGGGTTCGAAGCTCGTCTGCTCGTTGTTTAGAAAATGGTGGGAGTTTCGTGTACTGGGCAGGTCTTAGAAAAACCTGTCCTGCAATATATTTAGTTCATGGATCAAATGATAGTGAATAAATCATTCTCAATAAAGAAGCTTGATTTTATTTGTCAACTATTTTCTCACCCTATTCTCTTCTCCAAAGGCCATTCTCTGAAAGTAATGGCTATGCCAAATTTTGACCCTTTTGCATATGCCAAACATTGCCAATGGCCTGACATGAAACAAAAATTAGCATTTGTTTCCCTTTTAATTATGTTATTGGATCTAGGAATGACAACAGGGCAGGAGGATTTTCACAACATCTTCCCCGACTCTTTGAATTTTCACGTCTAGTCTCCGATAGTCATGGAAAATTTCTGTTTTCCAACTTGACTCGAAATGATAAAGAATATTAATTTCAATAAAATATGTACATTAAACTTTATTTTTCATAAGAAACTGTTTTTAATAGTAATAATATACATTTTAATTAAATTTATATTTTAACATATTGGAGACAAGGCTGGAATATCGTGTGAGGTGGAATTTCTTGTACCTTACCTTCACCATAAAATTCTCATTACGATCCGATCAAAGGCATCGAGTCTCAATAAGAGAAAATGCAATTTAACAGCCTAATTTGGAATTACCGTTAATTACATTCATTCTCTGTACTACCAATTTGGCTAATATATCAACTCACTCATCCAATCAGATTTGGCAAGGTTAATTTGAAAATTGATGGTTGAAACCTAAATTTAAATTTCAATAAATGATATGATAATTGATAAAATTGATTTTGAAATAGATTAAATTCGATATAACTCAAGTTATTAAAACAAACCCAGTAATAGATAAGATAATTGAAAAACTAACTAAACATAAAAATAGAAGCATAATACATGTTCAATACATATGAATAACAAACCCAAACCTTAAAAACATTATAAAAAACATATCATATATTCATAATACAAAAAATAATACTTTTTAGTACATCAATACGTAACAATTTTTACGTTACAGTTGAAGATACTATTGTCAACAGAAATACAAGAAAAATCAAGTCTTGTATAGGTTGGAACGTGACTCGTTCCCAATTTCTCTACTTGAATATTATAACGAACCAACCAATCAAATACATTTCATGTGCAAATACAAATCTATATTAAACATAAAGTAGCTTCCTTTCTCTTTCTCCATCTTACATTTTGATACTGTCACTGTTCATTTCCATTTTAAAATTTAAAACTTTCCCATTATTTTAACACAATAATACATACAGTGCACAGAATATTTATTTGTATACGACCCATAACCCCCAAATCTGGGTCTTCCATTTTTGGTTCAGTTTCGAGTCCTGGAGAGTCGCTGTTGAGGATCTGAGAGAGAATCGGAGCAGACCCATCAAGCGAATCCGACGGAAATGGCGACGAGCAACGGCGTGTGCGGAGGAGAAGTGGCGGTGAAGCCTAAGACCAAGATCGTGTGTACTCTCGGGCCGGCGTCGAGGTCCGTGCCCATGATCGAGAAGCTTCTCAGGGCAGGCATGAACGTGGCTCGATTCAACTTCTCTCATGGGTCTCATGAGTATCACCAGGAGACGCTCGATAATCTCAGGACCGCCATGGGGAACACCGGTATTCTCTGCGCCGTCATGCTCGACACCAAGGTTTGTGGGTTTGTGTTTGTGATTGATTCTGAGTTGACTGACCCATCTGTGATGGTCTCTGGTTTTTGGATCTGGGTTTGGTTTTGGTTTTGTTGGGTACTGGTCTGTTTTGATGATTTTGATTTCTGATCTGGGTTTGATGCTTGTCTGGATTTGGCTTTGATTTTGTTGGGTACTGATCTGTATTGATGATTTTGATTCCTGATTTGGTTTTGACACTTGTCTGAGATTTGTTTTTGGTATGTCTCGGATTTTGATTATTTTCCAGGTACTGATGGGTTGTTTTTGTCTTTACTGTTCTATTTTTGTGTGCTTGTTTGAGATCTGTTGGGGTTTTATCTATTTTTGAATTCTTTCTAATTTTTATTAGGGTTACTCGTTGTTTCTGATTTTAGTTTTGTGTATGTGATTGAATTCCGAAAGAAATGTTTGTGTTAGTTATTTGTGGGGATTTGATTTGTAGTGAAGACTCTACTTTCTGGATTTTGGTGGAATCATTTAGAACCAGAAATTTTGATTGTTGAGCTTTTGCAGTTACTGTATTTTCTTGATATGGTTTGATCTAGCTCTATGGAGGGTTTGTCTGGTGTTCTTTTCTCTGTTTGTTTTGATTTTGATGCCATGCCTCAATACCTGAAATTGTGGAGCATGTGTCCTTGTTTTGAGGTTGATTTGCTCAGTTATTGGGTAGTTACAGATTTTATGATTATTGCTTGATTTTCTAGTTAGTGGGAGGTTTTGTGGCTACAGATTACTTACATAGTTTTGCTTCTATGTTGGGTTTGTTTGAGCTAAATTCCAACAGAGAACATAGTTTCTAGAATGCTGGATGGTCTTTTGCTATCGTCTTGTTAAAGCTGTTTCTATGTTCTGATTACTTTGCGTTTTTGGGAAGTAAATTGTCATGATGACAATAGCAAGCTCAGAAATGAAATCATCAATCAAACAATGAAAATGAAATAGATGTCGATATCTATTGGGCGAAGTAATTAATGTTTTCTTGAAAATTGTGGTATGGTGATGGGACCTCATTAATCGAGTCCTTAGTTTTCAAGCTATCAATACTACAGGTTATGTGTTGTCTTCCTTTACCACACGACGACACTTGTACTCGTGCTGGTATACATATACGTCTTCTGTCATGGTATACTCATGGAATTAACATTAATTAATCAAGTCAACAATTTTGAAACTATCAATACCATGATGTGGTTTTTCTTTTTATGCCTACTTAGTTTCCGTGTTAGGTTTTGTGATAAATACTCGCTCTTAGCCTTACTATGGTACACGAAGAGCTCTAAATTTTAGTATCATATTCAATATGAAATGACTGTAATTTGTATTATTTATAGTTACTTAACTAATTCTTGAAAGTGTCCTTCGGGCTTTACTGTATGTTATAGTATTTTCCTTTCCTCTGCTTGTTTTGAAAAGTTTAAAGTTTAAAGGGAAAATGGTGCTGTATACTATCACATTTTTGCAATAGCTTGATGTGTGCTTTGTTAATGGAAAAAAATGCTGTGAACTTAGATATTTTGTTCAAAATGTGTATATTTGTACAAAAATGACAAAATTGCCCCTAAAATTAAGAATTTAAAATAATTGAACTAAAAAAATAAATTTCAAATTTTGATTATTCAAGTTTTAGTTAAAAATATTTTAAGAAAAACCTTTTAAACCTTTTATTTTAAAAAATTCTTAATTTTACGGGCATTTTGTCATTTTTGTACAAATACGCACAATTTGCACAAAATAAGTTAACAACACCGTTTTGCCATTATCAAAGTGCACAGCACCCTCTTGCAAAAGTGTGATAGTATACAATACGTTTTTGCCATTTCTCCTAGTTTAAACTATGCTGTAGTTGTTCGATGAATTTCTTATATGTATTTGATAAGTTCAAACACAAATTTGAGTCTTGGCCAGGTTTCCTCTTCTTTCCTCCATGTCTTGCTTTTACCGATTTGAATTTCAACTTGTAAGTGCTGAAAATATGAGGATTTACACAAGTATTTGCAATGCTACAGGGCCCAGAGATTCGAACTGGGTTTTTGAAGGATGCAAAACCCATCCAACTAAAGCAGGGCCAAGAGATCATAATATCCACCGATTACACCATTCAGGGTGACGATAAAATGATTTGCATGAGCTACAAAAAATTGGCCGAGGATGTGTACCCTGGCAGTGTGATACTTTGTGCGGATGGAACAATCTCGTTTACAGTTTTATCTTGCGACAAAGAGAAGGGCTTGGTTCACTGCCGCTGTGAGAACTCTGCAGTTCTTGGCGAGAGAAAGAACGTTAATCTTCCAGGGGTCATAGTCGATCTCCCGACCTTGACGGAGAAAGACAAGGAAGATATATTGCAGTGGGGGGTGCCGAATGATATCGACATGATCGCTCTGTCTTTTGTTAGGAAAGGGTCAGATCTCGTGGAGGTCAGGAAGTTGCTCGGAGTGCATGCTAAGAAGATTCTTCTCATGTCTAAGGTATTTCTGACCAAAAAATTCTTTTCCTTGCTTCGCTATTTATTGGTAATTGTTAGCTTATGGTAAATTGGCAAGCCGAAAGTGAGGTATATTTTCAGTTTGATGAAGTATTATAATTGCTTGTAGACGCCAAAGATGTCTAAGGTATTTCTGATCAAAAAATTTCTTTTCCTTGCTTTACAAAATGATAATTAGTAAATTTTAGTTTGTGCTGTACTTCGCAAACCGAAAGGAAAGTATTTTTTCAGTTTT
>JAYMTQ010002106.1:0-12054 GCA_036897385.1 Geranium incanum
TTATTAAGGAGTAATATCAACATTTTATATAAAATTTAATTATGTGAGAAACGGTGACGTTTAACGAAATATTTCCGTAGTGAATTGATGGTAAAAATAGTTGATTGTAGTGAAATAAGAAAGTGACATAATTGTCCGTAATAAATTGGAATTTTCCCTATATTATATAGAATGATTACATTTTGTAATAATTAAGTTAGCTAAATTTACAATTCACCTAGTCATTATTTGAAGTGTATCAAATCATATTGGTTAAGTTTATTTCAATTGCACCTTCAACTAATTTGGATAATAAAAGTCACAATTGGGCAGAAACTAGCACGTTTTATTATAGAATTCATTAAAGGAACAATACAACTAGGAAGAGACACTCAACAAGTAAGTCTCGAGGTTCTTTATGAGAGCAATAGAGGACTTTGTTGTGTCCGATGGCATCATCACTATGTCTGCATTTTCAGCTTCATAGCTCACTGTAATGTCCACAACAGTCTCTTCCTCTCCTATGGCACTTAGTTCAAAACTTGCTTTGTATGATGAAAACCCTAGATTTAGATGGCCTCCTTCGATTACTTGCACCCTGATTCGATGTCTTGACTCGTCGAGCTCCACGATCTTTTCCTTCTGATACCTCATTGCGTGTACATCTAACAATTTTATTTGAGAAAAAACCAATATTAGCAACATTAAACTCGATTTATTTATAATCATAGGCGGGGTCTCAAAATATTTATAAACTGGTGTTACGATTTTATCTTTTATGTGGTTTTTGCAAGCACTTCCTTTACATATGTTAGATTGAGAGGATCCACATTTTATATGTGGAAAATGTCACGTGTGTCTTTGGCCCGAGAACAAAATGATAGAGAGTGATGTGAGTGGAAGGCGAATTATTTTGTGTTATCTTTTAAATACCGACTCACTTTCAAGCTCAAACTTTTAAGCAGGTTTTTCAAATGCTCCACGAGTTCTTCTCGAGAACTCAGTAACACCGAACAACTGAGAACTATTTGTGAAAACGGTCAATTTAGTCAGACTCGATTATATTGTCGGTAAAAAGTCATTGTCTTATCCATGCATGCGGAGTAGGCAAGTGTGGACTTGTTTTTTTACCTCTATAAGTCAACATTTATCTTAGTTGTTTCAAACATATACCTCTATAAATCAACACATATTTCAGTTGTTTTACGTGCAGAATTTCATATAACGTAAATTCTCTCAATCTGATTTGTACATCACAAGTGTCATCGATATCGTCTCACGCATAAAATATATGAATCCATTCACGGCCGAATAAACATCTTAGACTTCTAACTGTTCACGCACATAAACAAGTTTTACCGATTTCATCCCGAAATTTAACAATTTGTATTTATCTCCTTGCAGAGTTTTGGCCGATCCCGAGTCACTGAACCTTAATTTTAAGTGGGTCAAACTTCAACAGATCAAAACACGTGGTGGATCTAGACATGTTTCTCCATAACCTCTCTACGTTGTTTCACACGCAGAATCTCATATAAACTGAGTTCCCTCAATAGACGTGAATCTATTCACGGTCGAATAAACATTTTAGGCTTCTGACTACTGTGAATACGAGTTTTTAGGTAGATCGAGCGTTAACAACAAGTATCGAAACCAAGATATGTTCATGCATTGACAAGCTAATAAGATTATGAGTTTACCAGGGCCAAAAGTGAAGAGCATAACTGTGCCGAGGCCACCATCTCCTTCAATCACTTCAATCTTCTCCACTAAATTTGGGACAACTTTAGGAACAATGAACCTCAGATCTTCCGACATGGCCTTCCACAAGGCTTCAACTCCGACACCAACCTTGGTTTGTGCCTTCACCTCCTCCGCCATGGCCTCACCACCTCTGCCAAATCCAAATATTCAAATCAAATTAATATATATGTGTGTAATTAAATCATATTGGGAGCACAACAATATGAAAATGATAGGATGGAATCTTTATTAGTTGTAGATAGGACAAATTTTGGCATGATTCCATTAAAAGTTACATTCCCAGACACTCCCAAATCAATGAGTCCAGATTCTTTATGATATGCATTGTGTTGGGACTCATCAAGGTTGGTAAATAAAGACAATATAGAGTTTAGTGGGTGAATTAATGCACGCACACTCTTACGTTCTAATGAATATATGCGACATGACATTGGTGTTATAAAACTCTCGAGTTCTCCCATTTTTTCTTGAGAATTAATTCGGTAACATTAAGTTGAACGAGTTTTAAAACTCGTTTTAGATAGTTCAGTTCTGCCGATTTCTTAATCAAAGTATGTCAAATCTAACTTTTACATTTTACGTGTGTTTTGAAACTGTTGTGTTATTTGTACTTTTGTTTTAACTCATAAAATATTTTTTATCTTTTATGTGAATTGTATGAATATGTAGAGATGAGTTAAACTCAACACCATCATCTCGTAGCTGTAAACATCATACTTGTGCGACACTCCTCCAAAGTTCCTAGAAAATACCTCATGAGCGATGTATCCAGGAGTCCCTCTATCCCAAAGCATCGACGCAATGTTCTCTTTTCGCGGGCATATTCGAACCAGTGACCTAAGGATAGGTATCAAATACAACCTACTACAGTCCTCCGCTCTACCAACTGAGCTAAGGTCGGTATGTCTACAGTGCATACGAAAACCATATTTTGTAAGTTCAGGAACTGGAGAACGGAACAAAACATAGGGAGACTCGGCCGTCTTCCAAAAGTGATGCATCTATTTTGAAGACACGGTTGTCTCACTTGCAAAAACATTTAAGTGGGGTGCAATATATGACGGGATAACCCGATATTATAATCATTGTAAATCAGCACAACAAATTCAACTCATCTCAACTGTTATCACTGACAAAAGGAGATGTACTGAAGGAACATGCCACAAGAGCTGTAATAATGTACACTGGAAAATGAGTAAAATAAGGTTATATTTTGTTCTGAACTATCCAGGAACCACAAGCAAGCAAGCATTGACCATTTTCCCGGAAAATGAGATCCAAACACAAGCACTAAACATAGTTGCAAGTTGAGAGATGGCTTCATTATTGGACCTGACAATGTCAAAACCCAAGAACAAAGCTAAAGATCATGCTTTGGTCATAATCCATCTATTGAGCAAGAATGAAAGAAACTATAAACAAAGACCACTAAGGACAGACAACATGTGATTCTATGTTCCCTATAATCACATGCACATGGCGCAATATGTGGCCTCTGCAATTCAAAAACAGAGAACCAAAACTGGCAACAAATAGCAAAATCAAACAAGGTCTTTGCTCTTGCAAACAAAAGTATGGCGCCTATAAACCTAAGTTAACCGACCATACCCTTTACTAGATGATCAAACAATGTCTTTGCTTCTGCAAGAAAAGTATGCTTTATTAAACTTAACAAACTAAGCTATAACCTAAAGTTAACCAGCCATTTACAAGAACTCGAACCCTTTATTATAATCCCAAGGAATGTTTAAGTCATTTTAGTACCTTATAGCGGGTTTTCCAGAATTCCAATGCGTTGACCAGAGATTGGATCCAGGCAAAGCATTTAAGAGCTCCAATCAACCCCACGTTCCTGCAGCTTCGAAATCAAGTTCTTAGATTTAGATTAAAGCATAAGCTTTGAAAGAATAAATGTTAAGAAAAGAAAATCCCACTTGTTAAGTATTACATAAGGAGCATAGAGTTTAAGAAACTTTGCAGATTGGATTTAGCATCCTAACCCGTTCTTGACAGAAAAATGAAGATGGTGAACAGTAATGTCTTAATCTTCGTTTTGCTGGTCTCTGTATTGTGCATGATACAGACGGATGCAGCAGATAAGCTGACCTGCACTCGAAGGAACAGCGCATGCTTTCTAGAGACCATAAATTGCCCATATGAGTGCCCTTCAACTAAACCAACCAACCCGAAAGCTAAAGTTTGCTACGTCAACTGTAACTCACCCATATGCAAGGCTGAGTGCAGAAGTAAGGCCATTTGGGTTTTTTTTCACAATGTTTATTATGCTTTGAAGGGTGTGATATTTACTTACGAGTTTTTTGTTGTTATAGATCGCAAGCCAAACTGCAACGGGATTGGAGCAGCATGCCTGGACCCGCGATTCATTGGCGCAGATGGGACTGTGTTCTACTTCCATGGCAAGAGCAACGAGCATTTCAGCTTGGTTTCTGATCTCAACCTGCAAATCAACGCCCGTTTCATCGGTTTGAGGCCGGAAGGGAGGCGCAGGGACTATACTTGGATTCAGGCCTTGGGTCTCCTCTTTGACTCCAACACTTTCTCGGTCGAGGCCAGCAAGGCAGCTACATGGAATGGCGAGATTGACCACTTGAAGTTCTCGTACAACGGGAAGGAGCTAGCTGTTCCTGAAGGTGACCTGTCAACATGGCAAGCAACAGATAGTGAGCTCAGGGTAGAGAGGACATCAAACAAGAACAGCGTCACGATTGTTATACCAGAAATCGCTGAAATATCAGTTAACGTGGTTCCTGTCACCAAGGAAGATGATAGGGTTCATAATTATCAGATACCTGCTGATGACTGTTTTGCTCACCTGGAAGTGCAGTTCAGATTCTACGGGATATCCTCACAGGTTGAAGGTGTGCTCGGGAGGACTTACCAGCCAGATTTCAAGAACCCGGCAAAGCCTGGCGTGGCCATGCCTGTAGTAGGAGGCGAAAACGAGTACAGAACCACTTCGCTGCTCTCTGCAGATTGTGGTTCTTGCTTGTTCTCTCCGGTTGGAGTCTCGAACCAGGTCCATCCATTGGTGAGGGACTATGGCGCCCTTGACTGCACTGGTGGAGCTGCAGGTGGGAACGGAATAGTTTGCAGGAAATAGGATCAAACAAAGTCTCATAATAACAATTGCAGGGCTAGAAAGTTACTGCAAATGGTTTTTTTTAGATCTTTATGCTGCTATCAGTAACAAAAGATGATGCAGCTCTATGTAATGCTCTTAGTTCGTTTTTTGTTCTTCACAGAATTCATTATCTAGTTTCTGACCTTTTGTTTCTCTCTTGGGCAATGAAAGTTTGCAGTTCAAATACAACTTCATTACAGAAAAAAAAATCAAGCATAACTAATGTTCTAAGAACCAGACTGGGAGGATTAATAAGGCTGATCAAATCAATCTGATAACGAAAACATTCGGCAAAACCCGAGTTACCCTTCTGTAGACTACATAAACTATTAAAGATAGAATAATACGAGTCTCCATAGATCCAAATGAACTAATTAAGTACATGTTTACAGACAAAGCAAGAAACAATGTTCCAATCTTGAAGTTTATATTCACTGCTCAAAACAACTGGTAATTCTCTAAATTTGTTGATTTCTAGTTTCTACCTAAGTGATGTACTTACAAATCAAGACCCCTATACTGATCTTATGGCACTATTATTTTACGGCTCGAAATTCAAGTGTTTTGGAAGGTCATACATCAATTTCCTTTTGCCCTTTGCCCTTATGCATTAAGAGCAAAAATATATGAAGAACTTCAACTGCAGTTAAAACAGATACTGAAAAACAAATCACCAGATAAATGTATGTTTTAGTTTCTTTACTCATCTGGTGAATAAATAATCAGAGTACAGCTTATACACTCCATATCTTGTAAAAGTGTGAAACACGGGTAGCAAAAACCCGGATAAGTTCTATTGAATACAAAGTAATACAGTTCTTATGGTGTACTCCGCGCAATATCTGATGATTCATTTGCGCCCACCCTTCGTCTGTGTTACAGACCAAATTATATCATGAAAGAAAATTTGACATGAAGAAATGAAAAAGAATGATCAAATAAGTATTGACCTTCACGCGGAAGACTCATAAATTGAAGATCACCGGGGAGCCAAGATTACAAATCCGAGGGAGTCTTCTCGTTCTTTGGTCTTATCTCCCCCGTGGGTTTACTAGCTGAGAGAATACAGCGCTTGTGGCCGCATCTTCAGCATCATCATCGGTGCCGGAGTTGCCATCGATCATACTGACACTGTTATCGAACGGTACAAGTGGAGTCAACTGAATTCCCGGGATATGATTGGTGCTGTTATCTTCTGGTTCCATGAGAGCCGATGAGGTCTCCTCGAGCTGGAGAGCGTATTCGAGGTTCCACAAGACATCCCCCATTGATGGCCTGTCAACTCCATACTCAGCCAGGCACTTCTCGGCGGTCTCTCCAAACTTCTTGAGAGATGCGGGATTCACCTTCCCGACAAGATTCTGATCCATGATTTGATCCAGCATTCCCTTCTTTTGCCAGCACATGGCCCATTCCGCAATGTTGACTTGCTCCCTTGGAAGAACCGGGTTCAGAGCAGGCCTTGTGCACAGAACTTCCATCAGAACGACCCCGAAAGAGTACACGTCTGATTTTTCAGTGAGCTGTTGTCTTCTGAAGTATTCCGGGTCTAGATAACCGAAGCTACCTTTAACAGCGGTGCTCACGTGGGTCTGATCGAGAGCTGGTCCTGTTTTTGAAAGGCCAAAGTCCGCAACTTTGGCTACAAAATTCTCATCCAAGAGAATATTTGTCGTCTTCACGTCTCTGTGAATTATGCTCTGAGCTGCGCCTGTGTGGAGATAATGGAGCCCCCTCGCAGCCCCGATACAAATCTCGAGTCTTTGCTTCCATGATAGAGAAGGCAGGTCTGTTCCGTATAAATGGCTCCTGAGAGGCCCATTGGCCATGTATTCGTAAACAAGAATCATTTCTGACCGTTCATCGCAGTACCCAATAAGAGAGACGAGGTGGCGGTGGCGGAGCTTGGACAACATCTCGATTTCAGTTCTGAATTCAGCTTGACCTTGTTCAGACCGAGGATTACCTCTTTTAACAGCAACTTTAGTTCCGTCTTCGAGTGTTCCGGTGTAGACCCTGCCAAAACCTCCAACCCCGAGGAGGAGGGTCTCGTCGAATTTATTGGTAGCTTCTAGGATCTCCGGGAATGTGAAGATCCTACCGAGATTGGAGGAAGCTAACGATATCATGCTGGCTGTTCCACTCTTCTGAGAAGTCGTTGACAGTTTTGTCAGCGTCAAAGAGTTTCCGTAAAAGGGCAGAGGCAACCAAGGGTGTGCCTGGTTAGTGTCCTTTGACTTTCGGGCCACACAACAACAATAACACAAACCAATCAGCGCCAATGCAGCGACACCTCCACCAACAGAACCAATTATGATCCACGTCTTGCTCTTATCTGTTGACGAAGAAGGAAGGAGATCCTCGACCGAAGAAAGCCCGTCTAAGCTGCCAACGTTATTACTGATCTTCAAAATCTCCAAACCGCTCATGGTCGCGTTAGTGATGTCTGCCTCCGTATCCGGACCAACGCTGACACTCAAAGTATCTGATTCCGCTGAGGAGTTGGAAACAAAGTCTCTATAATAAGGCACAGCCATGTCACCGGTGAAAGATGAGATATCGAGACTTGCAATGGCAGAATCGTAATTTATGTACACGCTAAACACCAACGAGTTCAGAGCCTTGCTCATGATATCACAGAAATGCATTCTCACAAAGTACTGGTAGTTTGGATCCACGGGGAAGACCCAAGTGAGGTTGAAATTCCCATTGGCCACATTTGGATCGCCCATGGCCTCAGCAGTGGCATAAACCAAATTAGGAGCTGTTTCGGGTGTAATAGCACTAGGATACTTTACGTTTGCAGGATTGACCGAAACATTCACAGCCGAGCTGTTCACATGGAGGTACTTTGAATCATTCTCCCAAGTTCTTCCAAGGGTATCGTTTTGGGAAGAGAGAAACGAACCCCCCATATTTAACCGGTACACAGTTTCATAGGCAAAAGCTGAGAGGCCGCTGATAGGTGCAGAAGATTGATGCACAGCGATTGCCTGGTCGGTTAGGATTGCATCGGGGATAGAGACGACTTCAATTGCGTTAACAAACACAACCGAACCATTCGAAGGAATGAAGGTAAGGGTCAAGGCACTAGAAGTCACATTGATAGCATACTCCCTGAACAGATAAGAACCATTGAAGTTCTTGAAAGTGAAATTGTTCAAGAGAACGAAATCATCAGTGACAACACTGATCGGGGAAGATGTCAGGTTGTTGTTTGAATTGGGGACGGGATGGAAATAGAGGCGGACCCAATGCCTCCCTTCTTGCTTGATTTGAAACTTGTAGGAGGCTACACCCGAGAATACTCGAGCAGATTGGTAAATTGGGGATTGAACACTGGAATTGGTGCTGACAACAACAGAATTTCCACTCTTCAGTGAAAGCGAAGAGTGGCTTGAATCAGGAAGAAAAGTTCTATCCAAGAAGGCCACATTTTGTGAAGACCCACAAGCAAGAAGGTAATTATCAGCAGGAGTGAATGAAGCAAACAATCCATGAGCCATGAACAAGACAACAGCAAGAAACAAAGGCACCAACTTCACCATCTTCATCTTCACCATTTCCAACAAAGCAAAATCTTCAATGCCCTAGCAGATCAGCAAATGCTCAAAAACTCCCAAAACCTAGGTATAATCAAAACCCAAAACATCAATTACAGTCCAAATACCACAAACCCAGTTCACAACAACACATACCCAACAAAATCCCCAGATCTAATACACCAATGCAGAATCAAATAGGGCAAAAGCAAATTCAAGTCCTACAGACAGACTAGTAAAGATACGAGCTTTATGGTTCAGAAATTCATACCTCAACCAGAGAGAGCAAAATGCACAAAGCCCAGAAGCTGATTGAACTGGGATTGGAATCTAGGAGCAAAACCCAGTTGAAATTATCACATGAAGGCCACAATAATCAAAATTCAAAACCCATCAAGCAGACCCTTTTAGTGTGCACAGCTACACCAACCTTATTTCCAGGCTGTTAGATGAGGCTGTCACTAAAAATAGGACCCCACAAGAAGAAGAAGATAAAAAGATGTGAAACCCAGAAACTCAAATCAGCTCAGCTCTCATCCCATGAAATTGAACCAGCTGGTTGATTGGTCCAATCTAAAAGATATTGTTTTTTTCTTGATTGATCTTCATTCTCACTGTCTTTGCTTTGCAAGATAATAATATTAATTTTTTGAGTATATTGTGACAAGAAAAGGGCCATGAAAGTTCTGCAACTGTGCTTTATTGTTATATACACTGAAAGAAAAGTTCTAATATACTGAAATTGTATTTTTTATATAAAAAAGCTAAATATTGATAAATAAATGGAATCATATTTAGACCGTTTGGTTGGAAAATCTCTGAGCTGTGCTGGGACCAACTATTCGTGGGACCCGCTCTTACGCGTCTTAGAGATACGGAGGTGGCTCTTGTCGGGTGAGTACTTATCGGTCTTCATTTGGGAATGATAATCATACATAACTAGAATCTCTTACAAATAATTAAATTCAAGTTCATAATTTTTTGCACCATCTAAAATAACTAAAACAAACAGTGACAATAGTTTGAAAATTTAAAGGATTAAGAAATATATTTAAGTTATTTTGCACAAAAAATTATATAGGGTTTAAAAATAAAATTTAAGGGTAGTCAATAGAATAATTATATTTGAGTATCATCGTTTCTTTTTGAAGTTTAATTAATAGTCATGGTGGGTTTAAGGGTTAGTAGCTGAGGCAATAGCTTTAAGCTCTTGTGAAACTTATCCCAAATTATATATTTTGTTCTTCACATTTTATTAATACAAAAAGAAGAAAAAAGCAATGAATATTAATAATTTCATACAGCATCCCTAAAATAGGGAGAATTTTACATGACACAATTTAGAATTAATCGTCTGAGAGGCACCCCTCACTTTGACAATTTATCTAATTTGATCTTTTATGTATTTTTTCTGAAATTTTTTGACCTTTTATGTTAACTTTAGTTAGAATTTGTTAAAAAGAATAAAATACGCTTGAATGTGTTTTAAATTTTTAAACCATATCCTTTCGACCCTCTCTCTTCCCTCCACCACTTTCTCTCAATTTTGATTGGATTCATTTCATTATTTTGATTGAACCCAATAAAACACTAACAGAAACGGAGATGGAGATGGTCCATTATCCCAAAAAAATAGTATTAAAACAATAATTAGCATGATTTTCAAATATATTTACTGAAATTTGAATTAGAACAAGCATTAAACAATAATACATAGCTCAATAAATCCACCCTACGACAAAACAGAGAAAATTTTAATTTTTATCAAAAATTCGCAAATCTACGACATGGACATCGATCGACCTTGAGTGCGGAAGAGAGGGGCGCGGAGTATTTGTGTCCAGCAAAATATACCATTACCCAATTACAGTATTCAATATACAACCGAATCATCACTCCTCAACACTACCAAAATAAAAAAATTCCCCAAATTTATAGAAACTGAACATTCAAGTATCATAAACTCAAAACTTCACATCGATGTTCCATCTATACCACCAAATTCGAACCCATCCAGATAAATCAATCCAAATAACATAACAAACACAACAACATATACGGATCCTATGAAAATGAGCGGGATATCGAGATTCGGGAGGTACCGGCATAATTGATAAAAATGAAATTTTCTCTAATTTTATTGTGGGTTTGATTATTGACATTTGTATTATTGTGTAATGATTAGTAAATAATTTTGATCAACTTTAAAACTGCATAATAAGTTTCACCAGCAATGCGACAATATCAAATAAAAGATGAGTAAGGGACAGGTGAACATTTTATGTGTCCAAAGATCAAAGGTTTAAGTGTGTTTGTTTGGTACTAAACGGCGTTAGTGGTACGTTAAAGAAAGAGTAGTGGAGGGCAAGTAGGGTTGACGGAATCTAAAAGCTAAAGATCCGTTAAAGATGACGTCAACATGTTTCGTGCGTCGCCGCACACAAGCACATGGCCACGACCACTAACGTCCTTGTCAAATTCCATAAATCAATTCATGTTCTATATCTTCTCATATCATTAATTAATTAAAAGTAGTCATCAAAAATATTTTTCTTTTTATTTTAGTTAAAAATATTCTTCTCTTTTTTTTAATTAAAAATATTTTTATTGGTCATGCATATGTGAGCTGGAAATCTCTATTTTTGTCCTCTCATGAAAATGAAAAGCAAATAACAAATCATTATTCGATCATCTAATTTTGAACGGGATAATATGAAAATTTATTAGTTTTAAATTATTTAAATTAAGATCATACTCCTCGTGAATAAAGATTTATTACCTTGATCATTTGGGTAAGATAGGGTTATGACTAATTTATAATTCATTGTATTAAAATTTAAAGCTACTATAGTAGAAAAAACTATACAGAGTTAAATGATAGCTCTATATATCCAATCAGCCCTAAATTTTCTATTTGGAAAAGATGTGTGTGCTTGTAGTTGTTGAATATCAAATAAACCAAAATTTTACTTTGACTGCTATTTTAAAAAGACGAGTGTATGGGTCATTTCTGTAACTGAATCATTAGCACCGAAAACTGTCTTTATATTGGATAATGGTCAAACACACTACACATGCACCGATTGATGATTTGAGGTAGCTTCTTGCCTTTTTTTTGTCTTGTCTTGTCGTGTTTTGTTTTTTTAATTTCATTTTGTGTATGAAAACAAGAACAAGTGGAGAAGAGAAACCGCAATTCACGGGTCAAATAGCCGTTCGGCGCGAGAATTGGATTAGTCAAGTTGATAGGTACATTAATTAGGTTGGAGGAAACACAATAATCAACACTAACTAGAACATGTCTTGCACTTACTTACCTAACGTTGTTCATCCGCTAGATTCTACGTTCCTTCCCACAACTACTTCATAATTTCCTATTATAAACTAGTGTAAATATTAAATATGCTTCATAATTGGTTGGGTTGGGTTGGATTTTTCTTTATTGTTAGACTAATTTTTTTAGGGAAAACGCTGACATATTATTAAATTATAAAGTAATCTAACCCGATATTACACCGGACAACCAAATCATTATATGGTGAGACATATCTCGCACTGTGATCTCATCTGTTATTGGTTTAAGATACATGGCTAAGTCATGAGTTATATAATTACAAAAACAACTAG
>JAYMTQ010002107.1:0-12054 GCA_036897385.1 Geranium incanum
AGAGAGAGAGAGAGAGAGAGAGAGAGAGAGAGAGAGAACAAAATGAAAAGAAGACAGCAGACAACAACACAATAAGCCGATGGGGAGTAATCAATGCTTTGAGGCGAGATTGGCCCTATTCATGGTATCCCTAGCTTCAAAAGACTGGACCATTTCCTCATCGGTAACATCGCATGTAAATCCCAATCTTTTGCAAAGAGAGCCCAAGCTTTAGTAGAACTATCATGAGGATTTGACATGCCATGAAAATTGGGATGCGAGATGTGAGGTATCGACGTGTCGAAATTAGGTGGAGACTCAATAGTGGAAGGATCATCTACGAGCCCCTGAGGAGATCTTACATTGATTACAGATCCAAATTTCTGTGTTATTGTTTTTATTGAAATCTCTACTATCCTATAATTGCATGCTTCAGTGTTAAGCTAATAAATGACAGATAGCAACGTCTTGAGTTCATGTAATATTCAGTAAGCTTACTTTTTTTAGAAAGAAGAAGAAGGATTTGATCACCAGGCAGTAACAATGCCTTCTGTGCCTGCTCCAGATACGGTAATTGAAGTGCTTCCTACATTGTAAACTCTTAGTTTATCGTTGGACTAGATTTTGAACTTCAGTCTATTGGCCGTTGCAGCTTTTATCAATGGAAGAGCTACGAGAGAGGCGTCTGACTGACCCTCGACTTCCTAGGTAAAATGTATGGCACTTTGATCATTTATCATTGGTGTTTGTTCTCTGTTTATAACATATAAAGTTTTATTTCTGATATATATATATATATATAGTTTGATGAGCTAGATGAGTTTTCTGTTTTATCTTTTTCGTTTATTAGGTATTGCTTCTCCTGTTAGTTGGTACATCATTTATTTGCAATCTCATTGTGTAAAACTGTAAACACCTACATAAACTAGAATGTCTAGATTTTTTCCTTGTTTTTCATGTGATAAGTGATTAATAGCATGTAGTATTTAACTCAGTAGATTGTTGTATATCATGAAGACTTGAATCAACTTTTGTAATTTGCTGTTTCAGGAGTTATCGTAACAAGGCAGCTACCAAAAATTTCATCCCCTGGCCCATAGAGATAAGGTTTTGTGAGCCCAACAATAATACCAATCAGACTAAAAGTCCTCCAAGGTTAGCCTGGTCCAAATGGCAGTGTGTTTCTCACTTGCTGTGGAAATTCTGTCGTATTTAATAAATGTTATACCTTATCTGAATATAACTATTTTTTCGCTTGCAGTTTGAGGTATTGGTTTAGAGCAAAAGGAAAACTTTCAGATGATCAGGCTTTGCATAGGTGAGGATCTCTTCACCATTTATATTTCCCACTTTTTTGGTATACATTAAGAAGATTGTGTAATGATGTTTTCCATTTTTAGCTTTCTTTTGTTTTCGAGCATGTAAACAATATGGTCTTTCCTCTAGCTTATTATTTGCTATGTCTTATGATTCATGCACAATGAACAGTTAACTAGTAAACAAGGTTGTCACTTAAGGATTTGGAGTGACTTTAGAATGAAACCAAATAGAGTATATACTCATGTAGTGAGGGGATAGAAAATGCACTAAGGATTGCAAAGTAACCATTGGTGTGTTTTTAGCAACACAACAGAGGGAAATGGTGCCACCCTATGAAAATGTGCATCACAAAAGCAGTGCGCTAGAGAACTTAGGGCTAGATGATGGAACTTAAAAGAGAAGAACATAGTAGTGTACAGGGAGAGGATGTCCAGAGAAGTGAATTTGTTGAGAACACAAGTAGCATGTGGGGACAAATGGCTAACTGTGTTCAAAAACTAGTTACAGAGGTGCTTGGAGAATCTACGGGCCTACAGGTAAAGAAACATGGGGGGTGGAAAGAGGAGTAGATAAAAAATAAAAATAAAATGTAGCCCACGACCGAGTTTGGGGAAAGGATTTTTCTGGTGGTGATTGATGTTCCTCTTTCATATCATGATCTATTCTGAATGCATTCTTGGCTTCCATGGTCCTTTAACATATATATTTTTTCTTGTCCAATTATTCTCTCCAATTTGCTACTTTTTTAGTTCATATGTTAGTTTATGCTAGTTAAACTATTATGTTCACTAAATAACTATAACTGGATGTATTAATAATCTTATGCCCAAGAAAAATGAATTATTGTCTAGGTGTGTACCTAACTGTAATGCTTAATGGAAGGGACGGATTCAGAACAATTACTCAGCAGAGGCAAAGTTATTAAATACTAGAGAAACCATAAAAAATAAACTTGTGGGGCATAGTAAAGGATTTGAATATCTAGTGGGGACAAATAAGGTAACAATGAAGTAAGGGGTATGTTTAGAAAAACTTTATTATTGGTGGGGGCAATAGCTCCCACATGCAATGTAGTACATCTGCCCGCGCGAGGGCATTAAAAGTTGCCAGTGGCAACTGTAAAGGCTGGCAGAAAAGAATCTGGCGAATTACGAATTAAGTTTGATGTTATCCCTATAGAAAGACGAGGTTATTGAAAATATTTTTTTTAAATATAAGTAACATCTTTTTATCACTTTCAAGCTTAATAGTGTTCAGGATTATGTTTGATGTTGTTATACTTGTTTTTGCAGATCCCCGTTAGAAAGATGAGGTTATTGAGAATCTGTGTTTTTTTAAATATGTAGCACCTTTTGTCACTTCCAAGTTTAATAGTATATTGGGTTGTGTTTGATGTCGTTTAACTTATTTATGCAGATGTGTGGTGGCATTTGCTTCAGATCTAATGTTCATTGGAATAAGTTTGAATCCCCATCGCAGAGCAGGCGTCAAGTCCAGTTCTATCAGTCTGGACCATGCGTAAGTCTTGCATTTTATTAAGGCGTCAGAAATGTTTTTATTTGTACTGTTTCAAACTACCAATTTCATTCAATGGCAAACTACTGATTCGTTCGATCAATAGCATCATTGGCACTTACCAAGTAGTTGTGCCCTTGTGACACAAACTAACGTCTTAAAGTAACATGTATAATCAATAAAATGTGTTAGCGAGTATATATTAATTCTAAAAGAAAAGGCTCTGGTTTCAGGATGTGGTTCCACCGCCGTGTGAGAGCCGATGACTGGTTGCTATTTGTGGTAAGTGTCAGAATGTGTCGTGTCACGTTTGGTTTTGCTTGGGAGCTAATCTGTGTAGTATGGTTAACAGATTGAAAGTCCCACTGCCTACAATATGCGTGGTTTTGTATGGGGACAAATGTTTGATCGAAAGGGCCAGGTATGTATGCATGTATGGTGCTGTTATATACTCAGATATAGGAAAATTGGTTTCCTTGTAACATGAACATGAACCGTGTTATGTGCAGCTCATTGTATCAGTGACTCAAGAGGGCTTACTCAGGCTTCCTAAACCACCAAAGCCAGCAGCTCCGTCAAAGCTATGAAAAGACCGGCGAGCGGCAGTTAAGAAGCTGAATAAATGAGTATGAGGCTACAAGTTTTTATTTTATTTTGTATCAGCGATTATATTAAAGAAAAAGAGATTGATTTCCAATATGAGAAAAGAAAACTCAAAGAAACGGTACAATGAAATAAAACAAAAACAATCCAAAGAAAGTTAAAAAAAGATAATTGAAAAAAGAACTGCGACTTGGAGGGAAGATGCTTTGTAATCTGCTTGTATCTGATGGAACGCTTGAATCATTTCTTAGTTGCTGGCCTTATAAGTTAAGTTAGTGTAAAGACCACTTATATTATTGAACCGTTGCATTGTCATCTTAAAATGTATGAATTGCATGTTTTGTGAGAATTCCATTTCCATTCTTTGACTCATAAATGGTTACCAATTCCCATATGATCATTTGATGTGAAACCACTTAGCTGATGGGTGTGTCATTTTTACTGTCTAGGAGTACTTGCCATTTTTCAGAAAATGCAACTACGGAATCATCAAGCAATGCTGGAGATAATACCAACCACCACTATACTTTAACATAAATTCTGTAAAAATGATGATTTTATGACAAATTACTAAAACTTTTCAGCAACTCAGACATGCGGTGGCGCGCGAAACATGAGAGATTTAAGTATAAATCACCAAAACTTTTAAAGCACTTACATTGCCTAGAGATGGTGCAAAATTTGCAATTGCAATAGCCTGAACCAACTTCAAACAACTACGTCGGTGTGAAACAACCACAACCACATCGGTGCAAAACAACTTCAAGTAACTACGATAGTACGAAATAACTTTAAACTTACCACCAAATCAAGATCCAAAATCTTGACACCAAACTAAAGCCATAAGACGGAATGAATAATTTTGAGGAAAATCGCCACCCTAAAAAAAATATTCATTGAAGAGTGTCAGTTGTGAACATTACAATAACTTTTCACTGAAAAAATAAGAACAATAATACCTCACCCACCCACTCATTAAACCATAATTAACGAGTGGAATAAACAATACTCAAACAAATGCCAATGACTGAACCTAACTCTTTTATACCATGTAAAAGTTTCAGAATTCGTTAATAATTCTCGTTGTTCCAATACAATGAGACGACACCTCTATATAGGAGTGCACATACTAATTAGAAAACTCGTTAGTAATACGAAATTGGAAAATAACCTAAACACACCAACCATAGAAAACTACCTTATAGAAAAGGGATTAGAAAATACTTATAATATACGGTGTCCATATTCAAGATTAGAATAATGTGTCTTCATTTGGTTGAAAATCCACATCAAAGAGAAGTAATCTAGGAGAAGCTTTCTTCAATTCTCGAGTCTTGTGTTAAGAGGAAGAACACTCAACTAAGTGCACATTAGTTAGAAATAGAGATAATCTTGTATATAGAGTTTAATATGCTTGTTTCTCACCTAATTATACCTTATTTTAATTTGCTTGTGAGAGATAAGAAAAATATTTAAAATTCACTTTACCACATTTCGTTTTCTTTCAAGTATTTAGTGCTGAATGACCAAAATGCAATTATTTGTCTTTTAAATATTTAAAATGATGCCATTGGGAGTTTTTTCTTCTTCTCATTCTCTCCCCCTCCTCATCCTTCCAAGAAGATCAACCTTTACCTCCATCTCTTGTTGAATCGATTCTTATATTTTTGCCTAATGTGTGAATAGATTCTTATTTCTCCAACTTCACTCATCAATTTTCACAAATCTGATTCATTAGAGAAATAGATTATACTATTCCTAATGATTGAAACCCTTATCATTGAAACACCATTTATATAAAAACTCCTCTTCAAAGCCACTAGCCGGTGACCGACAACCAAAATAATGAAACCATATAAGCTCAAATAGCATATGCAAAGTAAAGTCGGAAAAAAAATTCTCAACGCACCTATAGCCAAAAAAGAGTCAACTATAGCTAGATGAGAAATGTATCAAGTCAACCGTAATTGTGTGAGATTCTCCCTTTCAATTTTTGAAAATTTCATTATTGAGTTCAAACAACCCAAAAGGCCCGTTCAATAACTTACTAACTTTCAGAGATTAAATCGAACTAAATTATCAATCTCTTCAGTTTTCTTGTGTCTAGATTCTAGTTGCCGAAAACCACTATACAACAATTACACTAATCTAGGATGATGGAGCAGCTGAACATCTTGGTTCCTTGAGAGCGGGCAATTGTGCTGATTTTGTCGGCGGAGGATAATCGGACCATCGTCATGTCTTAAACCAAGCGCTACACTTCGAGGACCTCGTCCAGGTTACCAATCTCGGACCAAAGGCATTTCCTGTGACATGATGTTGCAGACCTGAATGGTCTACTATTTTCAAAACTAACATAATCTCACAAAGTTGTGTAAAGTTTAATAAAAAAAATAGTTAGAGTATCATAGAAACTAATTTTATAATCAGGGATATTTTTGTAAAAAACTGTGAATACTTAATTAGGGATGACCAACGCTTGATTGACTAATTAGTGAAGCATTTCAACTTGAGTTCAAGGGATTTGTGTTCGAATCACGCTGCGGTATGTACATATCCCTTTTTTATCTTCCAACTTCTGTTGAATCTCTTTCTCAACTTCACAGTAGATTTTTTGGGGATCATTCCGATCGATTCTAGTAACCAATTTGGGCAGTGTACATGTATGTTGTGTTCGTCTCATCGAGAACTTGAACTTAGGCTATACACTTATGAAAATCACTCAAGTATTGAATGAGATAATAAGATGTGAATGACATATAAGAGTGCCACAATGCTCACACTTAACGAAATATGACTCTTCGTATACTTGAAAATGTGAGTTAAAGGTTGTGGTATTGAATTATCACATAATATATAGTGGAGAGACTCGCAGACCAGCTCAAGTTGAGAAACCGCCGCCGCCATCGTCACATCTCAGCACGGCACAGTCTTGAACTTAAGCGAACTGAGTTTTGATTTTAATGGATGCATCTATTCATTCTAAGAGATGGACCATAGTGTGTTTTGTCCTTTGAAAGTAGAAAATGTTAAATTGTTGATCGAATTTAAACGGTGGTAATAGAAAGTGATTCTCTAGGAGGACGTGTCCACCTAGAAATCAAATGTTGGAAATGTGGGTGTGCTAGAACAAGCAACGTTACGTCCAACCTCTGACACCAACCCACTCTTCTTGTTTCTTAAACCCTCTTCTTCTTCTTCTCCTCTCTTCATACCCAAACCCTAAACGATGACACAACCCAGAAACCTCATCAAGCCTCCCACTCACATCTCTCCACATTCTCTCTTCACTCCCAAAACCCAAATCAAATTACACCCCACCAAGCCCTCCAGCTTCAATTTCAAGCTCCTCTCCTACCAGAACCAGAACCAGAACCAGAACCAGAACCCAATTGACGTCGTCGACAAGCACCCTCTGCTCTCGATCCTCCTGGCCGTGCCCGAATGGGCCGATCGCGTCCAGGAGCGGGGCATGAGGCAGAACCGGACCCTCTACACCCACCAACACTGGGTTCAGCACCGGACCTCTCTGCGCCACTTCCGCCATTTCTTCTCCAGCTTGTCCTCTCGGGTCATCTTGTCCCTCATACCTCCTGTCATCACCTTCACCTCCTTCGCCGCGCTCATCGCCACCTACAACACCGCGGTGGTGTCCACGGACTGGCTGCCTCAATTCTTCCCCTTGCTCAGGGCCTCCTCTCTGCCCTACCAGCTCACTGCTCCTGCTCTCGCGCTGCTCCTTGTGTTCAGGACTGAGGCCTCCTATTCCAGGTTTCAGGAGGGGAGGAAGGCATGGACCAAGATCGTCACCGGGACCAATGACTTTGCCAGGCAGGTCATTGCTTCTTCTGGGTCTGACGGTTCTGCTGATGCCTCTCTCAGGAATGCTCTTTTGCACTATATCATGGCATTTCCTGTTGCTCTCAAGGTTTTGCTTCATATCCGTTCTTCCTGAGTTTTGTTGGCTTCATTTGGATTCTTCTTTTCTTATTGTGATTGAGTGTCGATGTGGGTTGTAACTGAATGAGACTGTCAGCTCTGAAGTCTAGGGTCATGTTTGATTGCTCTGCTAGATGAAAAAGAACTTTGAAACATATTAGAAAGATATATGAATTGTAAAAGGAAAAAGTATGCTTTATATGTAAGTTAGCTCATTAGGGTGCATTTAAGAATAGTCAAAATGAGAAATAATGTTAGTTTAAAATGTAAGTATGTTTTATATGTCTTTATTTGGATGCATGCAATTCCGTAATTTTAGTGCATCATTGGACTATTAGTTTTGAGACTTTACTGATTATTGGACTCTGTTGATTTTGAGACTTGATTATAGTGCTAGTTTAAAATGTATACCTCATACCGCAAACACATGCTATCGTTGCAAATAGGATAAATATGCTCTTTTTTCATCTTGGTTTTGAGTTATCATTATTTGATAATGAACTTTGGCTGATCTTCGCTTCCAACCCTTTATCTGTACACACACACCAACAAAACTTCTTATAGCTATACTTTTCCTCGGCAGAGGTTTTCCTAAAAGAGCCATATCCATATGTCATGGTAGATCTGTCGCAGGCCAAGGTGGCGTCATTCAGGTTTCTATATGCTGCGGGGTATAATTGTAGGAGAAAGGACCCTTGTAATATTCTTGGTGTTGTCAACTACATTGGAATTTACAAGGATTTTTTCTTCACATACAACCTAATTGAGACTATCTTTCTTGAGGCCTGATTCTGGTTTCTTGTAATGTCTCAAACAACTTAATCTGCCTTGTGGTGTGAGTGAAATTTCGTCTAGTTACTCAGATTGTGTTTTCTTATTAAAGGGGATTGTCACATAGGTTAAGTTTAGCTATTTCAGGTGGTCTGTGTGTGTTTAGTTGTTTGTACACCCTGGATGTTGGTTGTTTCTGACCTTAACGCTACACGTGAAATCGTAACTGGTCTGAAAGTCATGTTGCATACTTCTTTTGATTGGAGATTCATCTTCTATTATTTTTCTTACCCTTTGCTAAACTCCAACGCTAGAATGATAATACGAGTGATAACTTTTGTTGTGAAGAACTGAGTTCAAAAGCCTCATTTTACATGCTGAATTATTTGTAGGATTATACTAAGCTTATGATTGAACTAAAGATGTATCCCCATTTTGATAATGCAGTGTCACGTAATATATGGATCAAATTCTAAGAGGGACCTCGAAAGCTTGCTTGAAGGGGATGATTTATCTGTAGTTCTTAATTCAAAGCACCGCCCCCGTTGCATCATTGAGTTTATCTCTCAAAGCATTCAAATGCTAAACTTGGATGAATCAAAGAGAGTTATGTTGGTAGTTCTCTTGTCCTAAATTCGTTTTGTATTTATTTTATTTCTTTTCACTTTTAGTTTCCATTAATTCGAGGGCCCCTTTCCAATCTGTTACATGTTTTTGGTTGTACATTCAAAATCAGTGTGAGCATGTGCTGTACGAAAGAGCCTTTCTTCTAAAGCCTTTTGTAACTATTTCCTTGCCGTGACACAGGAATCAAAGATCTCTTGCTTCCATGAAGGAATTGGTGTCTGTGAACAACTCCTGGGTATTCCAATCCCCCTCTCGTACACACGCTTGACCTCGAGGTTTCTGGTCCTCTGGCATCTTGGTCTACCTATCATACTTTGGGATGAGTGCCGCTGGATAGTGGTTCCGGCAACTTTTATCAGTGCTGTTTCATTATTTTGCATAGAAGAAGTATGTTTCTCGTCCCCTCTCTAAACATAACTTGCAGGGCACAGTAAAATTATTGCATTTTAATCAGTCCATCTGCTGCTCTCCCTTTTACTATAATAATTAGTTTTGGGGTCAGCTATTTTGCGTACTTCTACACATTTATGCAATTATCAATCAACTTTCACACGACCAACTACTTCACTATTTAGTTTGTAATTTCTTTCAGCTGTTATAATCTTTCCTTACCAATAATTCATTTGGTTCAGTTCAGGTGATTATTTATAAGTTGGTATCCACTGATAAAATGTCAGCTTACCTTAATCTGCTACACATTGGTTTCTGCAGGTCGGTGTTCTTATCGAGGAGCCATTTCCAATGCTCGCCCTGGATGAACTTTGCCATGTTGTTCAAGACAACATCAAGGAAGCAATAGCAACCGAGAAAGTAATTCAGGCACGGGTAAATGCAAAGACGAAGAGCCATTCCTTCGAGCACTCACCAAATGGTCGGTCGCCTTAACTGCTCTGCTGATGTGGCATGCGTCTAAATTTTGTTACTGAGAAGACATCACAGTTCTGTGATGGCATCCCGAGCCATAGATATGAACTCGAGCGCCCCAAGAATGTTATGTAGATGGTTTCTCTATGTATATGTATATATATTGTAAACAGTAGCAAATAGCAATGTAGTAATCAGTTAATAAAGTATAGTTTTTTTTCCTTGTTGAGGTGAAGTCTCTTTTTAACTTTTGTTTTCCCCTTCAACTACTGACTGTTAGACTCTGTCTGAGATTTGTTTAATTCCCAGATAATATGAATTTTGGATCTCATAAATCCTTACTAATTTATTTTGAATTTGGGAACTGGACAATATAGGATAGTGTAATCAATTTGAAAGTAAAGGTAAGCATTAAGCAAATGGCATGATTGAAGTGAAGGATGAACTGAAAAATCGTTAATGGCCCATTCACACGAGGTTAGACTACTTTCGTCGAAAACAATTAATGGATAATCATTTAATACGATAAAATTCAGTAACGTAACAACTAAATTTTATTTGTTTAAGTGATCAAATCCTTGAATTTGTGGTCGAAGGGGATAAATTACATTAGCATAAAATGAGTAGAAATTGTTCATTGTACTGTTCCAAACCCTCTTCAAAAGATCTCCTTAAGCAATGTTACTTTGAAAGAAAATTTGCCAACTTACAGGAACAAAAGCACTAGCAAAATTTTCCCTTTTAGCTGGTAATGAAATCAAGTTATCGTCTTGGAACGATTATGTTATAGATACCCCTCCAGTACAACACTCTGGTTTGATATCCCGGGTTGCAGGCTCTTCATGCAGAGTCTTTTCCCCAAACGATTCAACTCAACAAGGGAATCTGTATAATCACTTCCATCCCATACTGGCAACACTTCCACTATGATCTTCTGCAATAGATTTTGCTTAATACCCTCGTTCAGAAGTTCTCCAAGACCGTTGAGATTACCCCTCAAATCCACCAAAACACTGCACATTCCTTGATGCTTGCAATACTCCAATATTGAATTCAAGTTTACCGAATCCAACACCACTGTCTCAGTTCCCGTTTGAGCAGCAGTGTCTGCTTCTACGACTGTCTCTTTCTCGGTGAAGATTATTACCTTGGAATTCTCTCCCGATGTGAGACCATGGATTTGGATTGGAGAATTTGATGTCTGTGTTGTTATTATCTTGAGAGGTTGGTTGGCATCAATTTCTTGTGAAACTGGAATGCTGAAACTCCCATCTGTTGAAGGAGAAAGTATGACTGTGTCGTATTCCTGCAACAACCTTGAGTAGTATCCGCCAGAATCTGTGACCCCTTCCCCAAGCTGATCTAAAACATGTCCATTCACTGATATGGAGTATCTACAAGACATTCAGATGTTATATAGAGCCCTTTATAGATACAAAACCTACATTTATGAAAATCAGATTAAATTGAAAATAAAACAATAGAGACAGCTCCAAGGATGTCTCTCAACAGCAATAAGGCTAAGGGCATAGAGATGAAGGTTGAATCCTTTTTCCTTTCTCCCTACCCTAAAATGACTCACTTGTATGTGTATGCATAGGGTGTGTGTGCAAAAGGAAAGTAACCTGTAAAGCATATCCTATGTCAACAACATGCAGTGTATTTTCAAATCAATTACAAGCAGCAAGATTACCTAAGTGTAACGAAAGGTTTCCCTGTTAACATTTGATGGATATAAGCCTCATTCAGGCGCTTGCACAAATCTTCTTCTACACCAACTTTGACCTCAACTCCTGCAGCTCGCAATTTATCCACCCCCTTGGAAGCCACAATAGGATTTGGATCGACCATCCCGACCACCACCTTCTTCACTTTGGCTTTAATCAAGGCTTCGGTGCATGGTGGAGTTCTTCCATAGTGGTTACATGGTTCTAAGCTCACATAAGCTGTGGCATTCTCAGCTAAATCTCCAGCATCTCTCAGAGCGAAAACCTGCCAACAATATCAAACTCACATTTTATATCATTTAATAGAAACCCAACAAGATTGTTCTGCGTTCAGGTAATCCTAGACCACTCACTTCGGTTCATTTGAAGAAGATAAAGTTATTTTCTTTAAGCTCTAGGTTCAAAGCAACACGGAAAAGAGGCTGGGAGTGCAAGAAATGTGGGTTACCTCCGCGTGAGGTTGCCCGGCCTTGGGGTGAAACCCTTCACCAATAATATTGTCATCTTTGACAATGACGCAACCCACCGTGGGATTTTGGGAATGGTATTCCCAATCGCCTTCCTGGCAAGCACCACAGCCTTTCTCATGTAAATCGCGTCATCTTGTAATGCTTGGCATCTAAATTGAACCTTACCACCATGTTTTCTCAAACAAGTTTGTGATTTAGACACCATTTTTAGAGAGCTGCAAAACCCAGACCTAGAACTT
>JAYMTQ010002108.1:0-12049 GCA_036897385.1 Geranium incanum
GACCCTCAATCTCGCAATTAATTATTCAATTTGGTCTAATTGGGTAGAACCGAGAACTGGACCACAGAACCATGCCCAAAACCAGACCGATACCCACTTATTGGGTCCGAATTTGGGTCTCTAAAATATATAACCGGTTGGTTCAATTCGGTCTGATTCTAACTGGTTCAATTCGATTCTAGAACCGTGCCCTGCCCTAGAAATAAGAACCAAAAATTAAAAACATCAACTTCATTCTTGGCCATACAACCTTTTTTTTTGTTTACTTGTCAAAAACTAAGTTAGTTCAAGTAAACAAAATCTAATCCATTAATTACAAGTTCGGACAGTTGAGATATGTTATAACATTCATACGGTAATATATGGGTTGCAGTCGATTTCACCCGGATTGCACCGATAAAATACATTTTGATCCAAATTTTACTCAAACAAATAGGTTTTAAACAAAAATAACTAATTAGGACAATTTATTAAAACATCAATTTCCAGTCATTAAAACGAAATAGAGACTAAAATGGGCTAAAAGCCCCCGAGAGATCGATAAACCGAAACAGGCCCAATAAGCCAGGGAATAGACTAAAGAGTAAATACAAACAAATTCAGGGTTATCACTGCAAAATATCCGATTAAATGCCAAAAATCAATTCCCGGGAAAATCCATAACCACCGCTTCACCGTCTCCACAACACCAACAGAAATTTAAACCCCAAAAAAATAAAAATCTGAAATTGCTTCGCATAAACCCTAATTCAAGGAACCTGAAAATGCTCCAATTCAAGCCTTCTCCGATCGCTCGATCTCCGCCCAAAACCTTCTTCGCCGTTCAAAGAGGCTCAATCAGATCGATCGCCGCCGTCGCGAAGCCGATGGCCACCGATAAAGCCACCGTGGCTCCGCCGCGAAGAAGAGCCATGTCCGGATTCGAAGCTCGGATCTCGCTCGTCTTCGCTCTCACCTCCCAGGCCTCGTCTGTGTCTCAGCGACGTAAATGTCTCGCACTTCATTTCCTGATCTCTATTTTTGTTCTTCTGATTTTTGAATGTTTCGTTTTTATGTATCTGTTGAGTTTATTGCAGTTTTGGCTGATTTGGCGAATGATGCTGCCAAATACTTGTTTCCTAAACAATTTGAGAGTCGGAATTTGGAGGAAGCTTTGATGTCAGGTGATTGATTGATTGTGGAATTGTGGAATTTGTGAGTTTTGGTTTGTGCCATGGATTTAGGGTTTTGAATGAGTGTTCTTTTGGAAATATGTAGTTCCGGATCTCGAGACGGTTAAATTCAAGGTTTTGAGCAGAACAGAATTGTACAAGATAAGAGAAATGGAGGTATGATTGACATTTTTGTGTTCCCAATCCTTGTTGCGTGTAGCTAATTTTGGTCTCTTATTGTGAATCAGCCATATTTTATAGCAGAGACAACTATGCCTGGCAAGAAAGGTTTTGACTTCAGTGGTGGATCTCAATCTTTTAATGTCTTAGCTGAGTACCTGTTTGGTAAGGTAGTCAGAAATATATCTTGAACAAGTTACTTCATTGGGTTTTTTTTGTTATTACTGTGCTCATTTCAGAATTGCTTTGTTTTTAGAATACAACTAATGATAAAATGGAGATGACCACTCCTGTGTTTACTAGTAAAGCTCAATCTAACGGGGAAAAGATGGACATGACAACTCCAGTTATTACAAAGAAGGTAAGGTTTTACCTTTTTATATTATAAATTTATAACAATAGATTATAGTTGGTCATTTTGTATACTTTGAGACTCGGTGGAAATTGTGATAAAAGGTACCGATTTTTCTCACTTCCCGGTCATTATTAGTTAATGTGAACATACTATAACTGACATTTATTAAGTTCAGATTTATTCTTCCATATTTTGAATTTCTGTCAAATTGCAAAATTAAAAATTCTAAAACATCAAAGCATGTCATGGCAATCTAAATATTTATGGTGTTGTTATGGTTGATCAAATAACTAAAAGATCTTAATTCCAGTTTGAATAACAATATTTATGGTGTTGTTACTGCCTCTAAAGCACAAACAGATTAATTTAGAGTTCGAAAGCATGGATGCTATATTTCATCAATTTACTTTTTTAGTGAATGCCAAACTCCTATTTTATTTCATGGATATCTTAAATTGTTTAAAACTTTACTCAGTTGGAAGACCAAGACAAGTGGCAGATGTCTTTTGTGTTGCCTTCAAAATACGGTGCCAACTTACCAGTGCCCAAGGATCCATCTGTGAAAATCAGAGAGGTGCCAAAGAAAATTGTAGCAGTTGTTGCCTTTTCCGGTTTGTCCTCTCTTAATCTAAGAGCTATTGGTGTACAATGGTTTATAATATGTGGATTTTCTAGTTACTACTATTATATTGTATAACCTCAGCATTATATCTGTGTTTCCAAAATGGTTTTGCTGAGTAGTCTTCTTTTCAAATTCAATTTTTGCTAAAACCTAGACAAATATAGTATGTTAATATCTTGATTTGTGTCAAGTTATTGTATCATTTATCTTTCATTTGTATCGTATGAACACTTTTCTACTACATTGCCATACGTAATTAAGGACATACTAGAACTGCTAATAATATGATTCATATTTACCAAATATACAATGTAAATTATATATTTTTCCGCAAATAACAATTTTTTTACAGATTCGACATTAGGTACTGTAAACTGTACCAACACACACACACACACAATTGCATTCTATGGAGCAGATGCAGAAACAATTCCAGATGGCTTATAATGCTCCAAGTTCTCAAATCTTATATATATGGGTCATTACATGATTTACAATGGTCTTTTTTTATTTGGAACAGGTTATGTTACAGATGAAGATGTTACTCGACAAGAGTCAAAATTGCGAAATGCTTTAAAAGATGACACACAGTTTCAAGTAAAAGCGGGTGCTTTGGTTGAAGTTGCGCAGGTAAGGTTCCACTGAGTTGTTAGCCAAAAGATCTCTTAACTGTGCTCTTTATTCTTTCCTCTGAAATGTTGTTGACTTAATGAAATTTTTGTTACAGTACAATCCGCCATTCACACTTCCATTCACGCGGCGTAATGAAGTAGCTTTAGAAGTGGAAAGGAAAAGTGAATAGTTCATTGACGACAATGTAAGACCTTTGAGGTATACTATAGATACGCCCTTTCTTCAGTAAGCAGGGTAAATCAACTTGTTTGACATCCCTAATGATTTACCAATGTGTAATATATGATGTAAGTGAATTCGTGTTATTGAGTGTATAAAGTAAATAAATGTCCATCTTCGGTTTTGATTATACATCATGGAATCCATATACTTATGATAGTTTTATAGATTATAGATGAAATGTTCAGTACAGCTATTTCTATGGGAAGTTTTGGCTTGACAATTTTGGTTGAATCAACTTGTTTGATATGAAGTTCTTATGAGTAGTTGAGAAAAATATTTGTATACCAAAGGACTAATATTGTATTTTGTGATAACCCAAAATATGTAATGCATCATTGTATGTGTTTTCCTGGAGATGTTAAGAATTTAGGCTGCCTTCTAACCCAACTTGAATGTCCAGAAGAGAATTGATAATGCAAGATTACTGGAATCAGCCATCAATATTAGTTGTGCAGCAAATGATTAAAGGATTGGGTATTGATTCAAAAAACTTGGGTTATATTTAATCTCTACACTTAGGTAATAGTGGTGTCAGACCTTGTGCATACTGAAAGGTCTGTGAATATGTGTAAAGATAGAAATGCATGGGAAATGGTGAGGGCAGATGAAACGGGTTTTCAGATGGAAAGTGGCACGCATATCATTATATATTGGTTGCTTGGCGATGATTGGATTCATAGAAGCAAGCTACCAGTTTTGCATGTTAATGTAGCCCTCCAGGATTGAATCTTAGATAATGGCCTCAACTATAGCCCTGGCCAATCACTACTGCTCCAAGTAGGCATGTTTCAGTTTTAGTTTGAATATATGACCCTTATCAAAGAACTATAAGGGACCTACCTAGTCTTTCCCTCTCCTTCACCCTATAGGATCATACCCACAACCCTTAAAGCCAAAAAACTATATGCTTAGTACCCTGTCTTCAACAGTATGATTTACTTGTGACATAGGTTGACATCTAAGGTGTTATTGATCACACTACTTTGATTTTCTTTTACTTCCTCCGTGTTCCAATTTCTATATTACAGAGGACCAAGTTTTGCTGTGAGTAGTTTATGGTTGAAAGAAACCAAGGTCGTCACATAGCAATGGCTAATTAGGAGGCTAATATATTCCATGCAGGACATCTTAGTTAAAATTGTTTTTATAATTAATGCTTGCTCGTGTTGAAGAACAATTGAGCTTTATAATTGTTTTTTTGAAGTACTTGTTACCTGATCATCTACATGACTGTTCAGACTTGTTGGCCGTACTTGTACTTACATTGAAATAACCCAAACTTGTTGATGATAGTGTTACTCGAAGTGCATACCAACTTCTCTTGTAGTTAATCTTGTTTTGGTTTGCACTTACTTTAAGGACAATTTATTATCATCTGGATGACATTAACTTCAAAGATCTAGCAGATGCATAACTTAGATTGCAGGGCTCTTAACTTCTGAGGCTCTCTAGCTGATCATAACATGAACAATGCAACATAGAACTGGTCAACTCTCCCTCCACCTCCCTCTCTCTTGAGGTGATATATGGTGTTTCTTGTGGACAGTGACGCCTGTCCAATAGACCCAAGTATAATGTTTCACTAACCAAGAATGATAGATTATCATACATTCAGAAACTTTATTCCCAAGTTGAGTTGAGAAGAGAAATATAGCCAAAAACTCTGCAGCAACTCCCAAATTGTTCATGAATTAAAGGTGTGGACGCTAATGATAAAAAATATCCCAAATATTCTTCCACTTTACATCCACTACCTGAATTATAGTTGACTTGCCCCATTAATTACTACATGTATACCTAGTCAGATTATTATTATCACTGATTACACTAACCAATTCCATTGCAGTGGAGCAATAGCAGATCAACATAACAATGATCAGTTATAGGTGTGAAAGTAAACTATAAAATTCTTTTTTCTTAACTTGTAAGATACTGTAGAGCCACTACGAAAATTTGCATTTTCAAAAGGAAAAGCTCCTCTGAAGACGATACATGACTTTCTTTGTACCAAAGTAACATATGTACAAAAAACTGGCATGCTTTGTATTTTATACATGTTATAATACATACTGTTTATTTTTTGCTTTATTTCCTTAATTTGATACCCTTGCGCGTAACATGCAAAGCTTAAATGCTATTTAGATTGCTCAAATATTTGCTGAATAAAACAAGTTAAATTTTGAAGGGTGTGATCATAATCATATAGCCAAAATAGCAGAGATTTTTTATCATTAGAAGGCCAAAATAGTTTTACATCTGAGCACTTGAGAAAAGAAAATAAAACAAACCATCCTTGTAACATTTTCATTGCTGAAGTGCTGAACTACTTTGTTGTGTATTGGATTGAAGAAACTACTTCATATGCTTATGTACTTGACTAGTTTATGACTTTATTCAGGTATGCTTTCTAATACAGGCTTCCACCCTAGACACGATTCAACTCTGTCTACACTTTCTCCATTCTGAGCCTTGAGAATCATCTCGTCAATGGAAAAGCCTCCTTTTGCTAACATGTCATGCAGCTCTTGTTTACTCAGAACCAACTTAATCCTCACAACACCAGTTCCTTTCTCAGGTTCTGCTTCTGGCGTTGAGAACCTCACCTTCTTTTTCTGAACACTTTTTGTCGTCACGGGAAGAGGCAGCAGGTAGTACAGGTGGCCTTGAAGCAGCTTGGTGTCCGGCTGGAGATGCTGGCTCTGGCCGACCTGAAGCGTATCAGATACTGCATGGCCAGAAAATTGTGAAAGCACTTCCCGGACAGTTATCGACGCCTTGTACTCGAGGATTTTCCCGTCCGGCTTCACAATCCTGGTAACATCCTCTTGCCTAGCTAAGCAATTTCCCATGTTTTTACTGTATAGCTGCTTCCTGCAAATTGAAAATGCTGGTTGTTTGGTGTGTTGGGGGTAAACAAAGTTGTATATAAGGAGAGTGGATTTAGAGAATGCCCCTTGTTGAGTAATTTATTACGAAAATACCCAAAAGGTTGATTTTTTTTTTCTATATAGAATTGTAGGCCATGTCTGAAGTCATGATCTCTTCATTGAGGGGATAGGATTCACGTTGGGGTCCTGAGTCAAAGCAACAATATAAACAGGGGTAGCTAAGGTCAAGATGCTTGATGCATTCAGGAGGTAGGTTGGTCCACTAGCTAGCTAGGGAAGAAGCATAGGTCTCAAAGTAATTACACACTTTAATTAGCATTCCTTGCATTAGGATCTAGAGAAAGGTTAAGAAAAAACTGTAACTTTTCTTCCCAAAATAAGTGCCCTGCTTCCTGGAATGGGATGTCTTGAAAAAGTGTCCCGATTCTTCAATAGTTAGTTAATTAGTAACAGATTATCAGTATAATCTATCATGACCAAGGTCCAACAGGACGAGCCTCTATTTCAGGTTTTTTTTAATAAATATTTCTATAGTCAGTGAGATGATTTTTAAAATTTAAGAGTTAATGAAGAGCAGTTTAGTACTTTTGCTCCAAAACTTAACGGAAATGACTAAAGTGTCACTGTAAGGTTTGTTATGATGCCTTAAGAACAGTTTTCTGATTAAGGGGTGGTAGGTATAAATGGTTAGGGGGTGTATAAAGAAGACAAATTCAAAAAAAAACTGAATCCTTAAATTTTACTAGACAGTCAATGAAACATTTGTTTTGTAATGCTTAAATTACATCAATTATTAAGTAGGTTAATTATTGATGTAAGTTGGTTTTAACTAAAAATATGTTGCCTGTTTCTTGTGAGTTGACTCTGAGTTTGTAAATGGTTAATATCATTAGTAATATAAGTGGATTGAGACCAGACCCTATTGTTTTGAGTGGAAGTGAGCTTTATAGGACCCTCCTCAAAACCCCAAAGTTGGTGGTTGACCTCCATGCAACAAAAAGGATTCTGTTTATGTTGGTTGCTAAGCTTGTGCAACAACATTGACTATCTGCTAAACTCCAATAACCAGCTTCTGTGTAAAAAAAAAACCCATCACATCCTTATCTATAATGGGTCGGTCTGGTATGGGAGAATATGTAAAAATACATTTTCAGAAACTGATTCCTCAGTCAGCAACCTTTATATACTGCCAAAAGTAGTATAGGATTGCGCATGGGATGCTAGATTTGGACTTTTTGCAGTTTTTTTCCATCTCTGGGTTGGTTAATTCCCAGACGACTCCTTTGGAGTTATGGGTTAGTAGGAACTTGGAGGGCATAGGCAGGCACAGTGGAATGTCCAGTGGCAGGTGTTTTAGTTAAATGTTAACATCTTTGGGGTCCTCATCAGTATTCTTAAGTGCACGTTACTTAGTCTAGCTTTCGATTTTTAGTGCAGGTTTAGCTTTTGATGTTATTATAGCTGACTGGAAAATGTTATGGACATAGATATTGATGTGTCTTGTTGGAATATGTCTCGAATTGATTATGATCTCACTCAGATTGAAAATTTTGAACCAGAATTGTTCCATCTATATGTCATTTTTTAATCTCTATTGTTCATCAGTTCATCTTATAATCCATCCAACTATTGAATGGTCCCTTGGATCGTCACCAAGTTTAGATCTCTCTTTTTTAACGACAACAACCTTCTATTTTGTGAATGAAAGGAAATTAAATACTTCATGTTTATTTGGGTCTCGGTAATTCACTTGGTGACTAGACTGGGTTGAATCCTACATCTTTACTTCGAGTTCGAGCAGAGTTTGGACATGCATTTCCAAATCTTGTACCTCTGGGGCGGGTTCAGATGTGCGCCGGGCCTAACTTGCCCCATGCTCTCCCCTAATCCGCGTTGTGCCTAATTTGGGCGGATTAGGGTTTATGTTTTTAATGTTGTATTATATATACCATCATATAACCTAGTCGAATTTACTTGGCGATTATGCATCCTAAAGTCACTCAATAAGAAATTTCTCTAATATGTCTAGTCGACACATCTTCAGCAAATTACGTAAATTTTGTGTCATTATTTCATTTCAAGGGATAATCTCACCTAACTACAGCTGACTTGTCGTCTTTCTCATTTAGTTACAACTGACTATAATTGTACTCTGAGAGGAATTTTTTTTCTCACTTAGCTTTTGAATGCGAAAAGACCAAAATACCCCATGTTATATTTCAAATTAGTGGCATCATTTTGAAAATTTGAAATATAAACAGAGGTATTTTGGTCATTTCACAATTTAAAACTAATGGATTGTAGTGGAGTGAGAAAAAAAAATTATGAGCGCATCTCTCACACTAAAATTATAGTCAACTGTAGTTATATGAGAAATGTAACAAGTCAACTGTATCTAGGTGAGATTATCCCTTATTTCAATTATGTGTTGAAATGGGCACTCTAATCTTTCTCGTTTTAACACGTCTTTTTTTTGCTAAATTAATTTAAACATATACGGATAGAGCCGTGGAAAAGATCGAGTTAAAGATAATAACGTGTATGGAGCTTGAACTAAACCGGATATTGAGGGAAGGGGTGTAGAATTTTGAGAAAGAATGACGTGAAAACGATAGAGACCGACATGAGGAGAGAAAGATGGGCATGAATCATGGAGAAAAGAAACGGTCATATAGGGACTAGTGCTGCGTGATGTCTTCGCTCACGCATAGCAGTAAATAGCATATATATATATGGATGAATTGGGTTGTCACTGATTTTAATTCACTAGTGGAGAGGCACATAACAATGTTTTAGAAAATTTTCCTCAATTTATGACTTTAGTAGCTCCACTAATTGGCACATTATCACGAAATTACTATTAATGCACCGTGTGAGTGTTAAAAATTCCTGAATTTTTTATGAAATCTTATAAATAGATTTGGTATCTCCCATCCAGAAATAGGGACTGGAATCATGAAATTCGTTCTGGACCAACCATTTTATTCTGTGTGAATACTGAAATATTGTAGTCGGTGAAATACGCGTAATTAGTGAATTGTGTAAGAAGTTATTGAGTTTATGGTATTAGTATATAGTTAATGGCTCATGTCAATGATCAAGGTAGTTTTGATTATTTGATAAAACATGCATGAATTATGTTTTAGAAGTTGGTATATGTGGGTATTGGTCATATAAGTATATTATTTAGTGGTGTACACATTCTACTCCTAATTTATTAGGCTAGTCTTTTGAATTGATGATATATATATGTTTCTTTTGTCACTTAACTCAACTTGTATCGATAATTTTTTTTTTTTTGGGAATTAGGTTAGGTTTATTGTGTGTTATTCTTGATCAAAAGAAGGGATGTGACGGGGCTCTATATGTAAAGTGAAAGATGATTAGACGTTCTCGTGTCAGATAAATACGAAGTAAGTAACTAATCATACATCATATAAATATGAAGTTGAGAAAAATGTAAATCTCAAATAAAAAAAGTTGAGAAAAATGTAGATATACATGCACGAACATTCAATATGTGTAACACGGTTGAGAAAAATGTAGATATACATGCAGGAACATTCAATATGTATGTGTATCATGTGTTACGCATATTGCTACCATCGACAAATTGTTTATTGGGCCGACAAAAACAAATCTAAACTTGACTGAGATCCGTTATTCCCGATCCAATTAGAGTGGGAATATAAAACCCTTCCCGAACCTACTCATGACCCCTCCTATAGAAATTAGAAAGGTAAAGTATTTCAAATTTGATAAAGATTCGTTATCTTCAATACCACGAAACAAGAACAAAGATCACAAAATTCGCCTCCACTTTTATCTTCTACGGGGAAGAAATAAGAAATAAAACAAGCAAATGAATATATTTTAGAATTGATTTTAGACTGTTGCATTCTTGTGATCAGCGTGATGAAAGCATTTGTGTAATTCTAATTCCTTGAGTGTCCCAAATCATGCCGTTTTTTTCTCCCTCACCAATCTTTTTTTTTTTGTTTCGTGGGCTAATTAGAATTAAAAATCAAAATACCAGGAATTAATTAGTAGTTAATTAGTTGCATGGAAGGTCCTCTACACTGTCTGGTGGTGTCTCCAATCTAGATTTGAATTTGAGGCTTGCTTCTGGAATGTGGTTTTTTTTGCTTCCAAAGATCCTTTTTTCTTGTGTTGTTCAACTTAGAAATTGTGTTCACAAGTGTTACAGCCCCCACCTATCTAAAAACTTATTGTTTAACATATACTTTAATGTGGGACTCTAACGTCGTTCACGTGCATGTTAGATTGAAGGGCCTTGCATGTTTAATTATTGTGGGTCTCGAGCCCAGAACAAGATGACATTGAGAGGTATTAGCATAGAGTAAGATCAAACTATGACGTTATGTTAAAAGTTTGACTCATTTAACTGCACAAGTTCACATGCGAAAACTTAAACTTATTATATGAATGGTTATTTAGATTCACGCCATCTCGATGCGATACACTAACAATGAATAGACAGTGTAAATAAAATAATTAATTAAAAAACACGGAACATTGCCCACCAGGGTCAGCCTAGTAGGTTAAGACGAAAATCAGCAGTTTGATAATAAATGTAACGTATTACTTTATTAACGAAAACCGTACTAGAGGCTTGACACCTGTGTCCAAAATATTGTAAACTAATATTTATATTCACATTCTTTTGATACGAGACTCTAACAACGAAGATATAAACCCTTAAATTAAATGTTTACCTTGTGTTTAGATAAAATACATAAACAACACTAAACCTCAAGTACTTGGGTCAGTCTAGTTGGTTAAGATGATAATATTTTACATGAGGGTCAATATTTAAATCACAATGAGTTGCATGTTTAAGAATAGATCAACAGACTATATTTATATTCAAATTCAAAGTATATAAACAGAAAAAGCAGAAGCATGTCACTTAAATCACATTAGTAAATAACTTCGCGATAAATTGTATATCAAATCTTCGTCGAATTCAAATTTCATTTAAACACGGACAATGAACCCAAGAAAAACAAAAGAAGAAAAACTTTTGCTTTCCTTTCCTTTTCATGATCAGACACATATTCTCTTCTCATTCCCTTCATTAGTCTTAAAAGATCTGTTAATGTCACACAAACCCAAAAAGAAGTTTGATTCTGTCCTCTAACAAGACCTTCTATCCTCTCACTTTTCGGCCTCTAGAACAGATGAGCCCAAAAGACTAGGAAGATCATGGTCGGCCCACGTGGCACAGACCAACACAATCATGACACTTGCCACCTAACCATTGGGCGGCACCACCCAGTAGAATAATGTTTGTTTGTTTTGACTAATTAAGCTTTTTGATTAACAAACTTAATTAATCAATTTAGCTTATTAAGCACGGTGAAATCATCACTTATGGCGACACGGTATGGCCTACAGGATTTGCGAATGTTGGTGATATAATTAGACGAAATCAACATTAGGTCAATTATTGATAATGGGATTTGATGAATTTTAATCATTGCTTATAGATATGAATGTGTGATTATATAGGTCTATGGACCCATATTGAAGCATGCGAAGAAACCGACTTTTATGAGGTTGTTTTGGAGTTTCTATTTCAAAGCTCATGATAATGTAAAGTCAAATTTATAAATTATATTGTTTGTTGTAAATAATAAGAGAGATTGGAGTAAAAAATCATACATCTGAGTATTATTATTGAGTGTTAATTATATAAGAGTAGGTACATATATATAGACCAATCAATATACTAATCTAATTATATATCAAGTCTATAATCACAATCCTTCAGAATATGTAATAGTATCTTATACAGTTTCTTTGTTAGAGTCGTTATAGGACACGTAATGGTAGGAACTATATTACAACACTGTCTGCTTTTATATTTTATATTATTTACATCATGTCGTTTAAATTTGTAAATGAATTAAGTTTTTTATGAGAACCAACACAAGTTGGGCCAAGTGGTAAGGAGCTCACTTAACACATGTGAGGT
>JAYMTQ010002109.1:0-12048 GCA_036897385.1 Geranium incanum
ATTTGTCTTACGAAAACAAAAGCCATGTACCAGACCACTTGAGTTATTGCCTCCCAAATGGCCCAAAGAGACAACACAAAGTCAAATCCGAGATTAAGAAATCTGAGACCCCTTAATTTGATGTGCTTATATAAGTTTGTCCAACAACACCAATGAACACCCGATCCCTCCCAATATCGAACCACCGTCCTCCCTGAATCGACATACACAAAAGCCGACTTGTCTCCTTCGAGAGGATCGCCCAAAACCACCCTCACAAAACCTTCTCCGTCGTGATGCACGCTAAACTTGAACACTTGGGAGAACGCTCTGTCATGAAATGAATTTTCTCCAAGAAAGAGGCCGAAAATTGCCACCGCCAACGAATATCCTCCCCAGGGCACCGCGGTGGCCGACACCAACGAAACCTCCTGCCCAATACATCTCCCAACAATCAAACCCACTTCCTGAAACAATTCAGACGCTTGTAAATAGAACATTTCTCAATCACCAAAGGAAAGAACGCAACCTCGATAACCGAATTGCTCAGTAACTACTACTAAGTAAATGCGGGACAAACGACATAGACACATACTCTCAAAACCCTAAAGAGGCTCTGGACTTCATAGCGAGTTTTTGCCATTAACAAATTATTATTACGCATTACTATCTTAAAAAATTGTGATAAGAGTATTATTTTGTCACTTTCTCAATAATATATATCCTTCACCAATACGCCCGTTATTCCTTGTTTGACAATACTAATAAACTTGCAGTCAATAGGACTTACAAAACGTGATGCTACCAAACACGCCCTATCCAGTTCTGGACTCTACCAGCAATTCTTCTCCACCATCCTTTCTCGGGCCTTCCTTGCCAAGTCAAAACACTGCAAATTCGTCCTTCTCTTCTCTACCCAATCAAACCCTATTTCGTGCCAATTCAGTGCACTCCTCGCAATTTCGATTGCCCTAATTTTCCAAGCTCAGTCGGAGCTCCGATTCCACCGAGGACCGGCTGGTCTTGCAGGTAGGTTGATTGTTTTTGTTGACCTAATTTTCTCGATTTGATTTGGGCGTTTTGTGAACTTGATCGCCGAATTTGGGTGATTTTTGGTGTTTTTTTTTCCAGTTTTGTGGAGGTGATATGGCGGGACGAGAAGGGTGTTGTTGGTTCTTCAAGGTGGTGATTCTCTTTGTTTGTGTAGCTTCTGTTTCTGGTGTAAGAGGTAAAGACATTATTATTAAGCTTCTCTTTTGCTGAATGTTTTGTTGTTGTTTTCAGTTAACTGTTATTCATTTTGTTATGCTGATTATATTTTTGATTTTTTGTGATTATTATGATTTGTCAATAAAGGAATGTTTTTGGGTTTGGTTTAGTTTGATTTGGTTGGGTTGGGTTGGATTGAATTGAATTGCTGTTTGTGTGATCAGTGAAAGTCCCATTTTCCTTCTTTGCATGGGTATTCAAAATATTGAGGTGACGCCCCATAGATTATTACTTGGGATTAACTTATTATAGTTCATTCAACTTATGTGTAAGTGTGATGCTTGGAATGGGAGGCATTAGGTATAAATATGATACTTATTTTGGGAAGTTTGGAAACATGTTTGCTTATACAGGGCATTTCATGTCACGTGAACCTATATACATTTTTCTTTCTTGAAGGTGTTTTTAATTTGAAGAACGGGAGGGGAGTAAGAATGTAGATGGGTGTTTGCTAGCATTATGTGGGTTGAAATTGTTGTTCATGGACGTATTGTGTCTGAAAATTTAGATATGTATGTGTTTTTGTGTTGTATGAGCGTGTATACTTTTGTATGTTCAGCTAGGTTTTGTATTATAAAGGGTTTAATATAGCGGCTTTTCTTAATAATTGCAGAGCTTAAGGTCAAGCATATAGACGTGAAGCATATTCCTCACTACAATCACACCCTTGCCACGATATTAGTGGAGTATGCTTCAGCGGTATGTATGCAAATGGAACAAATGTTGTGATAAGTAAATGATTTCATATGAAGGAGCGCGTGTGTTTTTACTGTGATAAATTTCTGATCATGTGGTAAACTGAAAGATGCCCCCAAAGCGAGTACCTTTCAGGTTTAAGCTTTAAGAGCTCTAAGTTAACTGGAAGCAAGTTGCATTTGCAGGTATACATGTCGGATTTAACAGAATTATTCACCTGGACATGCTCAAGATGTGACGGTATGACCAAGGTACATAAGATTTATCTCATACTATCTCTAATATTTAGTAATATAACCTCTAACTTGGAAGTGTTCAATTTTATTTGACACATGCTTAAAATGTTACCACTTTTGTTGGCCTTATAATGATCTCTTTAATGCCAAACAGGGATTTGAAATAATAGAGCTGATTGTTGATGTCCAGCACTGCTTACAGGTATATTATTGCCTCCTAAAGAGAATGGCATTGCTTCCTCCCATTGTTATTGGGTTACATTTGTATTAAAGTTTAGCTGTTTATATTTTGATATGGAGTCTCTCTATTTTAGGCATTTGTTGGTGTGGCGGAGGATCTTAATGCTATTGTAATTGCTTTTCGAGGAACACAAGAACACAGGTCTGACGTTAGAATTTTTTGCCATTCACGCAACCAAGAATGATGAATTGGATTTATACTATAATGTTTATTATAAGAGTCACGAGTTATGCCTTCTCAAAAATATGTGTTAAAAATGTGCTAGACAAGTAAGATAATATTGAAAACAAATTTTGAGTACCAAATGACCCTTTATGAACTTGGTAATCTTGTTCATATCTTTATTCACATCAGATATATATACCAAAATTCATAAATATGGTTGCCATGCTGGTAATTCTAGATATCTTCCTGTAGGTATGAAGCTTGGTTACTTTTCAAGCCAAGTTAGAACTTATATAAATCAATGATATTACTATGGAGTTAATCTTTCATTTATCTTGTTTTGTTTTGTCTTAATATTTTGCTGGTTGGTTGATATTTTGATGTGCACAGCATACAGAATTGGATTGAAGATCTTTACTGGAAACAGCTTGATATAAAATACCCGGGCATGTCGCCTGATGCAATGGTTTTTCTCTCTCTATCCCCCCTCTCTCTCATGGAGTACATATATATTTTATTATTGATTATATTTACACCATTGTAGGTTCACCATGGATTTTATTTTGCTTATCATAACACAACTATACGCTCTGGAATTCTACATGCTGTTAAAAGAGCAAAGAAGTTATATGGGGATATTGACATCATGGTGACAGGGCACTCTATGGGAGGGGCTATGGCCTCCTTCTGTGGGCTGGATCTCAAAGTAATTAAATGCTCTCTGTGTTATTACAAAATTACAAATATGTTTTCGTATGTTGATTTTATTTTTTGCTATTGTCATTTTACTGGTATTGCTCGAGGAACAATGTAAGATCCCTTAGGCATGTCTTTTGGACGTGCTGACTAAAATGCTTAACCTGACATGATTGTGTGCATATGATTCTGGACATGATTACACATGGTGTGTGGTTTATTTAGTAATTGGAATTATGTTTGTAAGAAACTCCTTGCACTGTCCTCTTAAACATCATTTTACTTAATGAACTAAAATAAAAATACCATGAGTCTAGGTTTTTGTTGCAGCTCTAACCACCAAATTAAATTGTATTCAACAATAACCAAGCCTTATCCCAAATGAAATTGTGGCTGGCTATGAAATATCCCAGGAACTCTGTTTTATTTTATTTAGGCCTGAAGCTCCATACTGAAGGAAGTTTCGGATGTACCACTTCATTTGTTTTGGTCCGCCTATGTTTTGATTACAAGCAATTAGGTTTGCCATTTGTTTGACAGTTTTTCTTGGATGTTACGTAAAATTTATGTTATTTGGTTATCCCCAGGTTCATGATGAAACTCAGAATGTCTTTGTTATGACGTTTGGACAACCTCGTATTGGAAATGCAGCTTTTGCGGAGTGTTATAGCAACATTGTGCCAAATACTATCCGAGTTACACATGAACACGATATTGTGCCTCATTTACCACCATACTATACTTATTTCCCTCAGAAGACATACCACCACTTTCCTAGAGAGGTAATGTTTGCTTACAAATGTTATTAAATATGACTTTGCAATTAGCCAATTATTTTATCCAAAATGAAACTAAAGCATTCAGAGTTGTTAGTTCATCTTTTTTGACATAGCTCGTCCATGTAGATTTGGAAGAACTCAAATGAGTTATAGATAAACAGAGTTGTGAATTTCCACCAGTAGCCAAATTATGACTATACCACCTCTTTTGTCGGTCTATTTTTCTTCTACTGAATGTTGAACTCTTCTGAAGGCAAAATGTTTTTCTAATTACAAATTGGGAACCGTGTTAATCTCAATAATGAGGTTCTTGGTAGAAAGGCGATAGCCAGGTTTGTAGTTCATTTCTTCATAATGACAACCGACCTGTATGTGTGTGTCATCTAGGAGTCAAGCATGATAAGATAAAGTTATATTTGACGGGACTGCAGTGTCCCCGTCGGTAACCTTTCTCAAGGTCAAGCATTTGAGCCTTTCCATTCATCTCACCCATAATGTGGATGGAGGAAAGCTCCAGCAAACAATTCATGCTTGGAATTCGTCGCCGCTGAGACAGCCACCGGGAACCTTTCTGCATCAACTTGATGTTCTCGGGTGGCTGGTTCAACAATATCTTCTTTCTCCTTTAGTTTTCTGTTTTATTAATTCCCTCTTCGGTGTGGCTCCTGTTTCTTTTGCTCTGTTGCTGGGTAGCTTTTTTATTTCTGGGTAGTTTTACTTATTTTATAGTCTTTTAATTGTCTTTATTGTACCTCTTTTCTCGCGATAAAGTTTCCGAAGCTTATAAAAAAAAAGGTATACCCTTTCCAACTCAGGTAAGGGATACTTATCAGTCTCTGGTCATTTTTAAATAGCAGGGATGCTCACCATTGGACATCCACTCAATAATTTCGAGATTGTCTCCTACATTTTGGGTGGATTGAGCAGGAGTATGATCCATTGGCTGCAGCAATAAATACTAGCATAAAGTCTATATTCTTGGTTGATCACTATGACCGTCTATTATGGTTTATAATGTATTTTCAAAGAAGGATGTGGCATTTGGTGTAATTCATCAATGTTCCTATACGCACACTCATGAGTACAGTACAATTGAGAGAAAACATAGGCATATTGCTCAAACTAGGTTAGCTTCTATAGCACATGGATCTGTTTCTCTTAAATGCTATGATGAGGCTTTTGTCATTGCTTTTCACCTTTTTAAAAGACTTCTAACACCTAAAGTACACTTCACTTTAAATCTCCTTGTTTGATTCATGCCTTGATTACATTTTCCCCAGTTTTGGGTTATGGTCGTTGGGTTCATTTACGTCCTTAACTCTCACAAACTTCAATAGGTCTCTTAAATGTGCTTTTCGAGTTATAGTTCTTTAATAGGTCTCCTAAACTACATTTTTGTTTGAGGAAGTTCACCTCAGACCCACTCCATCATAATTTTTTAACATGTGGCATTTTTATTCCCTATTTATGTCAATGTTGGATTATATTTAAGAGAAAATGGCACTTTAGTAAGTATCAGCTATTTCACATAATAATACCCAACTTTCTTTTTAGCCTGTGTGGTGCCCTAAAAATTAATTAGTTAGGGCATCACACAGGCTAAAAAGAAAGTTAGGTGTAGTTATGTGAAAATCGTTGATACTTAGGTGTACTAAAGTGTCATTTTTCCTATATTTACTAATGTGAACAGTGTACGTTGTTTATCCATTCATATGCTCTCTGCATATATTGTCTATCCTATCCAATTATCATCCAGTAAAATTGCCGTGGATAACCAAACCTGTCCATCATGTCCCTTCAGATCTTCTCGAAGCTGACATGTTTGCTTATCCCAAACAATAACAGATTTATCATCAGATCCTGATACCACCCTTTCTCGATCTGAACTAATTGCACGGACAGTTCTGGACAGGACAATGAGGAAGGAAAAATATTAAGTTGTTAACCAAAATATAAAGGAAACCCCAGTTAGCAGTGAATAAAATACAATACTATGGCTTCTATCTAGGGAACCTTGTATGTCTTGTCAAAGTTGCTCGAAGTTCAGAACCGTGAAGATTAGGATCCCATATTTTAACCTGTAACAATGTAAAAAGTTCAGCAGAAGATGTATGCACAATGAAGGTAATTAACAATGAAAAATTGAACTGGACAGTTTATTTTTAGGTCACACTAGGCTTTGGCTGTGACATAGTCATGATGTCACAGATCCTGTCAATATTATCCCAAGATTTGTGAGGGTTCATCACTAAAAACTATCATAGAAAAGAAAAAAAATACTTACTGCATGCCAGAGGTCCACATTAAATGCTAAACAATACTCATGCAAAATCATCATATGCTTAAACAAAATAAGGGTATGGCTGACTTGCCGAACAGTCTGTGCTTCCACTAATAAAGAAACCGGCATCTTCACGGTCACCAATCTGACCCCACACCTCTCTTCTAGTTACACAATGTAGAGCAGTAATGGCACCACTATGACCCCTAAGTATGCGGGCACTTGTTTGGTTTTTCTTCTGACCGGTAGTGGATAAATCTTGCTTGTGAGGAACAATGCCCTCAATTGTAGCTGAGCCTAAAACAAAATAAGCCACAGTGGTCTTAAGGAACTTTGTTTAAATATTAGAATTATGGTGCAAATATTTTATCATTATTATTCAGCCAGATATGGAAAAAAATGTTTAATACTAAGAAATTACATACGAGCATCAGAGGCCCATTTACGAACACGGCTAAAAGAGTTTGTTCTTAATGCTGAATCTCTGCTGAACATGCTCTGGACCCAGTTCCTTCCAACACCAGTAGCTTCAGCAGGCCGCTGGTTCTCATCTCTCACTTCATTTGGATGTGGAGGAGTCAATCCAAGAGACAACATGGATTGGGGTTTCACACAAAAAATTCCCCAGTAACCAATCCGTAATTGCTGGATGTATGATAATAACCCTCTAAGTTTTATCTGAAACAAATTGGTGGAGGAAGCCCTCAGCAATAGTATTTACAACCAATTACATTGAGATTTAATTTAAGTTACAGCAAAAACAGGCCTGCACTACCTACATAATTTCCTCAAATTGGGTGCTCTTTACTCTTGAAGTCATTATGTAACCATTAATTTATATAGAATCCCTTCTGCCATCTTTGGTTTGCAGTTAAACCTTAATAAGAATTCAATTTCAAATATCCAACTCCAAAATAATGCAGCACTAATACAAAGTCAGAATACTGGGGTTACGCAGACCAATCACACTTATGAACGGGTCTGCATCATGAAAAATGTGTTTAGCCCTCCCAGAACACTGACTAATCTATGTGGGCACGGAAGGCCACATGGTAAGAAGAATTTTCACATAAAGCTACTTATCATTACCTAAGAAACTCAAACAAAAACATTACCATACATAAATCAAGTGAGAGACTGGTAGACAACCGAAGAAAAGGGGTTCGTGATCAATAGTAAATGAATAAGTTCATACTTCAACCACAAAAAAGGACAACATGAATAAAAATTCACTTACAAACTGATTGTATCCGATGTTGTTTTTCTCTGCTATAGTTTCAATCAAGTACCAGGCATCAATATCAGGAAGTCCCAAACCAGCCTTCAACATTACATTAAACAAATTCAATTCTCAAAAGAAAGAACGAATAACTTTGGCCCTTCGATAATGTGAGAAGGATAAAGGAAAAAGAGTGATACCATGTGGTATCCCACCACAAGTAGTTGAGTAGTCACTAGAGCTGCATAATTGGCCGACCTAACATAAAAGACATTGATACCATAAACAATAGCTAAGATGAAGAAAACAACTATACTATATCTGTCAATGATGATTTGCTAAGACAAATGTGAAATAAAAATAAATATCGTCTTGATTCCATGAGAGCCAGGGAGAATATAATATGTTACTTTTCTTTGCTTCGCCCTTTTATTTCTAGCATGGATAATAGAATGTTACAAAGGCTAGACACTTTGCTTTAAAAGGATATTATATCTACTTTCTATATGCAGAAATTCTGATTACGAGCCTGGATTTGATTCAATTGATGAATTCAACAAAAGACGCTAATTCAGAAATGGTACCAAAATGCACATGTCAGGTGCACATTCAAGGGAAGGGTTGTAGCTTCTGAAATTACAGCACAAAAGGATTACTTGGTCGGTCCTCAGTAGAAGTTGATTAGATTTTCCATCTTATTAGAAATCTTAGGCTTTTATCAATTATTTAAACCGTGTTTGAGTTCAAGCCATAGATTCTCAAATACTTACTTTAACCCACCATTACTACCCTCTCTACAGGAACATTTCATAACCTTTCTTGCATCAAACAGAATGCATATTAGAAGTAAAATTCTCCAGGCTTGGTGATATTACAAATACTTACCCTTAATTTCAAATTAGAAGTAAACCATGAATTCTCAAATATTTAGCCCTAACCCACAATTATTATCCCCACTACATAAGGATCTCATAACCTTGACCCAATCAGAAAGAATATTAGAAGTAAAATTCCCCAGGCTTCACTAACATTACAATTCCTTATCAGAATACTTCATATTGGCAAGCGTTCTTTTTACCAATTTGATTTTTTTACTTTTCCCTTCTGCCTTATTTCTAGAAACAGACATCCCTTTTCTTTTTCTTTTTTGATAAGCTGAGGAGATTTATTGCAATAAAAGGAGAATTACAATAAAAGAAAAGAAATCCTAGAGAAGAAGCTACCCAGAGATTTATAAAGCTACCCAGAAATAATGAAACTACCCAAAAAGCAAAAAGATACTAGAGCGATAGCCAGCCACCATAAAGATCAGAATTGATGGAGAAAAGTCTCGGGAGGGTGTCGAAAGGGTGACGAGTTCCAAGCATTGGTGTGTCGGATCTTGCTCTTGTCCAAGCAACGGGAAAGGTGGATCGAAAGACCTAGGTTCTTGACCTTGAGAAAAGTGATGGAAGGAGAAGCAGCTGTGCCATTAAAGATAAGAGGGTTTCGTGCTAACTTGATGTGCCAAAGGGGGATACTGAGAAGGGGGCACCAAAGAGAACGATACTTCCTACACGGGATCGGATGAAGCCAGCTTTCCTGCAACTATCCCTTTTCTTATATGATCCATATTCCCTAACTTGAAATATTAAATCCCCATTGGTGATCAACCTCAATGTTCAAAGGAAATGAAAGCTCAGCTGCAGGAGCAATTCTCAGTTTGGGTGAGAATACAAACATAAATCAATCTTTAAATGCTTCCAAAAAAACAGCATTTCATGCTATCATAAACTGCTCGAGTCATTATATAACTCAAAGTTTCAAGTGTTCAAATAAAAGAAAATGTGTCATAACCTCAAGAGTCTACATTCATTGGGGCTTTTAGTAAGTTATATAGTAACAGGCTACCAAAACCACAATACTGCAGTGTGAAAGCATTTGACCTGAAGACCAACCAAAACACCTCATCCAAGACTGACAAAACATTACATCCACACATACAAGTACATTTTCAATAAACCCTAGGTTCTACTTGGGTTGAGCACACCAAAAGTCAACCAGAATCAACAAAGAACTGCATTAGATAGATGCAACATGCAGTGCAACTGACAAGAAACTGAACATGCCACTTGATTTTAGTGTGACTTTTGTGACGATTTTAAAAACCAGTTTACCAGACTAACAGGCTTTAGATTTTTTTCCCACCATAATAGAACGTACAAAGTATCTTACTTGTTTGAAGACTGGTCAATCAGATATTCAAAGTATCCTTCCCAGAACCTGCAGGTGTAGATCCAACTAGAAATTAGTCATCCCCTTACACATTGCATTAAAAGATATAATGAACTCAATGAGATCAACATCAAGTTTATATAACCATACGGACATCGTAACTCATTATGCAAACACAGCAAACCGGAGTCATGCCAGCTATGTAGCTCATGCGTTCTGGCACTAATGAGTGACTGATGAAAGATCTTGGTTGTGGTGCCCAAGATCCCTATGAGTAGCCCAGTGAGCCCAGTAGTGTGATGCTAGGGTTACTATCTCCACTCATAAAATCTTTCAACTGTATTATGGCAGGTCATATAGCATGCAAGTACCCCAAAATATAGTACTGCAGGTATTTTTGAAAATTAATTGTTTGACAAACCGGGAACACAGGATAGTCTGATTTTGAGGGTTCCGCAATTTTATCTGACATTCTTGGTGAGAGATTGCAATAAATTGATTTTACACTACAGTTCTTCAATGCATATAATTTCTATAGCCATCACCTACAAGTCAAGTCCTAAAACACAAAATTCACTCTTAGGAGTATGAGTAAGAACATATACTACACAGTAATTTAACTTGAAGAAAATCCCCAACTCCTACTTGTGCATTTAGAAAAATAAGAAGAGAGAGAGAGAGATTGATATATACAGCAATGGACTAGTAAAAATATACCGTAATTCCTCCCAGATAGACAGAGACATAAGATGACGCTGGATATAGTCTGGCACGTGATTAACATCCTTTTTGTATATTTCAGCTGACACTTGAAGAGCCTCTCTAATAGTTGGTACATCATTACGGGATGTTGCCCGACTGATTGCAGTTTTAAGCTGAACTTATGTATAAATTAGATTTTCAAGAAAGAGGAGAAAAAATATAGAAGATCAATTATCAGTGATAAATGAAACAGAGTAATAGAGCAATCCAAACTGATGAAACACATAAGCAAGTCAGTGGCAAAGAGTAGCCCAGTGCTCAAGGCTCCCACCATTATGCGGTCTTGGGAGGATCAATTATCTTGTGGACAGCCTTCCCTATATTTTTTGTATGGAGGCTATTTCTACGACCTCATGATCAAAATCTTCCTTTTTGCCCAAGGCTCACCCCTTAATATGAGTACATTGTACAAAAATGAAGGGAACTTGACTGTTTTTTTTCTCAGCGAAAGTGAAGATTTATCGAGGATAACTAGCAAATGATTCCTAGAGGGGAACAAGAGCTAGAATTGCATCAGGTAATAACCGAAATACATTGAATTGAAAAGATTGAGAGGTGAAAATGATGAAGTGATGATGAAGATAATGTCGTTCCTACTCTGTCTCGGTCCAAAATTCCGACCAAGATTTTGAAGCTCCATCATCAATTTTTTGAGAATTCCTACCTCTTGTCTTGGGCTTGTTGATGCATTTGTGTGGTTGGGGTTGATCGATACTGGGAGCTTTATTCTTGAAATGGGTAGGAGAATGAGAGCCCAATTGTTTGGAGGGCCCAGGTGGGCGAGGCCCATGACGAGCGATGAAAAAGGCTTGAGGGGAAGGCCCACCAGAGCTTTCTTCTTGAATGCGTCTCAAAACATCAAAAGAGGTGATTGACTTGGGAGACGCAACATCCTCGCGAACTGAATCGGCTGGGGCGTTGACCATCTCTCTGACTGAATCGATTTGGGTGCTGATAGAGGCGATTGACTCAGGAGATGCAACCTCCTCGCGAACTGAATCGACAGGGGCATTGACCACCTCGTTGATTGAATCGATATGGACGTTGATCGACCCTGAATCAGAAAACGAGGCGACCAACGCTGAATCAATGTGCGACGGATCATCGCCATGAGAAGCCGGGTCATCCTGGGGAGCAGCAAGGACGTTTTGGTTCTGATGTCGAGGAGGCGCTACGGAGCATTGGGAACCGGAGACGATCCGAGGAGACGGATAAATAGTAAGATCTCTATCACTTCTGACATGTTTTGGACAACTAAAAATTGGGGCCAGAGCCAGGCCCTGATGTGTAGTAGGGTGTGGTGATTGCTGCAAAACCTGGGATATAAGTGGCTGTCGGTGCAAATTGTGTTGGTACTAGGAAAAATTCAAATGAGAAATTTGAAAGCCGGAGAAGGGAAAGGTTTAGAGGAATTTGAGTCACCAAATCCAAACAACTAAAGGTCATTTTAACCTTTTAAAGCTTCAATCCTTTACTGGTAATGATAAATCATATATTAGATGATCTGATTA
>JAYMTQ010002110.1:0-12048 GCA_036897385.1 Geranium incanum
TAAAAAGAGTGAAACAATAATAATAAAATAATATGAAATAAAGATATACACTAAACTTGAACAATAATAGAAATACGTACTAAAAAATTAATAGTACATTATAATCATAAACATATATTAAACAGTACACCATTCATTTATTTGATTTTATTATACATATAAATCAGTTTATATGGTTAGATTTTTTATAAATCATTATTATTAAGTACAAAATTGAATTGAAAAATAACATAATTTTTTGACAAACTTAATACCTATCTTAAGAGAATGTTTAAATCGACCTAAAACAAGTGAAAAGAGTGAAACAGTAATAAAAAAAAAGAATGAATAAAAATAGGCAATAAACTTGGAACTGAGCAATCCGGGAGTCCATGAGAGAGACGAATAGTGAATACATAACTGATAACCCAAACAATCCTAAACAAATAAATAAAATAAAAAAAATAAAAAAACAACAGTATCGCTATTTCTCTTGTGTTTCTGTGTGTCGCTCGGTTGTGCAATCGGATATAAATCTCCTTTTCAAAATCGAAGCTGCATTACCGAACCCTAATAGGTCCCGTCTCTCTTTCCGCTGCGATCGCCCTCCGATCCATCTCGCGGCGGCGGAGCCTCTTTTTTTGTCGTTCCGATGACTGCTACCTCAGCTGTGGCCTCCACTGACACTCTCAGTCCACGCCCCTCCTCCCCGTGGAACCAGATTCAATCGCAGAGCTCCGACGCCGCGAATGCGGCTGTGAGGCCCGCCTGGAAGAAGCCCACCAATGGCGCGGCGGCGGCGGCTGCTGAGATTGTCATGGGTGCTGAGTCGTGGCCTGCACTCTCCGAGTCCACCAAGCCTCCCGGAAAGCTGGAGTCTTTGAAACAGCCCGATGTGCATTCTGTTTCTCAGCCGGTCTCTCAGGTTGATGGATCATCAATTTCTTTGTTTTTCCTCACTTTTCTGATCATTATTTTTCATTCCGAGTGAGAATAGAAAGAAAGGTCGTGTTTGATTTTGAGATGACTTGTATGTTAGGGTTATCTGTGTTGCTGCATTGTGTAATGTATGCTCCTGTCACATGGTGTGCTTAAGTTGAGAAAGAGGGACACAAAGCACTAAGTAGATATTGGTGATTAATTTTCATGGTTAGAAACCATAGGGTGGATGGTGAATTTTTTCAGGCTTAGTTGGACCTAATTTTGAGTATTAGACTGAAACATATTTATTCAAGATGTAGGGCGTATGGTTGAGTATTCATATTCACTTACGAAAAATTGGAATCTGTCCTTTGAGTTTTGATTCTCCATGCCCCATTACCGCCATGTACTTCTAGATATTCCGAGCATGTTTTTGTAACGTTCAATTGATTTATTACCAAATATTGTTTCCTATTTTCTGCTTACCATGATTCGGTATAGATTAATTGGATCACGTGGGTAAGGAAGGACATGAGTAACGGTGATTTTTCAATAATTTTACTAAATACCGGTTTTTTAGATACTTTATATCCATATATATATGTTTCTCCACACTTGCGTATGAATCTATGACCCATGTACTGCTTATATTTCCATATTTATCTTTTGTTCTTAACTCTACTGGGTACTGAAACGACATCGTTATCTCTCTCCTCTCAGGGACAACCTAATCCTCCAAATATGGTACCTGCACGTCAGAAATCAATGAAGCGGAATGGTGGTGGAAGCACATCCACTAATGGTAGCTTTACTCAGCCGCTTGCTCCGCCTGTCCCTTTAGTTGACGTCCCTTCAACAAATCATTCTACTAGGGACACTACACAAAGGAGTGGGTTTGGATCCCACAATGGTAACAACCACCCACAGCGAAATTCATTCCGGAATCGCAATGGTGGCCCACATCTCCGTGGGGATGGCTCTCACCATCATAACTATGGGGCAAGACGCGATCAGGACCGTAGCAATCAAGATTGGAATGCACACCGAAGTTTCAGTGGGAGGGATGCTCAATTACAACATAGGATTATCCCAAGGTTTATAGCACCCCCGCCACCCCCGACTTCTGCTCATTTTCTGCATCGATCATCAGTGCAACATTTTGGCGGTCCTATTGCTTTCCCTGGTAAGGGTTGTCGCATATTGTAGACTTTTGTAAATTGGAAATGCCTTTGGTTTCCTTGGAAAGTCTAATATGGACTTACTGTGGTGGTAGCTCTTATGTCCTTATCTGTGTACTGTGTTTAGAACAACTTGCAGCTGCTCCTATGTATTTTGTTGGAGCACCACCTCCAGAGTCACTTAGAGGTGGTGTACCTTTTGTGGGGCAAATGCCACCACCTCCTGCAGTATATTTGCCTCCCCCAGATCGTCACTTGCATGTTCCAATAGTTTCTCAAGTAGACTATTATTTCAGGTAATTCTACAACCTTTTAATCTGATATGTTTATATTGTATTATTTTCGTGGTTTTCTGTTTTACATTGTCATCAACTATTCTCATGTTCTTCACTGCAGTAATGAGAATCTAGTGAAAGATACATACTTGAGGCAGAACATGGATGACCAGGGCTGGGTTTCTATTAAGTTGATTGCTGGCTTCAAAAAAGTAAGTTCTTTGGGGATTTCCACGCGCTCTTTATTTACTTTGGTTATATCATAGTTTTCCCTGCTCAGAAGTTGAGCATCCGTGCTTCTATTTGTGCTAAGGAGCACGCTTTTTTGTGAAAGTTCATTTTCTGTAGGGTGAGGTATACTTGCTCCTGTCCAGCAAGGACAAGAGAAAGAAAATAGATGTTATATGTGGTATATAGAAAGCTTTGTGGTATGTGTTTTGATTTCACTCATATTAACCATGGTATATAGTAATTGGCCTTCTGTTAGTTGTTCTGCATTGAACTGGACTGTCTTGCTATATGCTTGATAATGTCATCCTCCTAAATTCAGCCGAAGTCCATTAATGCCATGCCAGTTAACTAGGGCATTCATTTCTTTGTATTTATATTACAAGATACAGGTCTGTTCCCTTTGTACGAGCTCTTCTCTCAGTAAAAACAAGGATGATCTTAAGTGTGAGATTGATACCTTCAATTTATGGATGGCCATAATTTCCTCTAAGAAAGTAGCTATACTCCAAACTTACTAAAGCGTGTACATGTTTCTGGATTCAACCTCATGAAGTATTTTGGTCCTCCTTTAAATCATTAGATTGTTTATGATATGATTTGAAATGGGTTTGTGGTCATCAAAGTTATTTCATTTTGGGGTTATCTATTACCTACTTAAGGTGTCACTTGTCAGATCATTAGCAGTTTTGATGTGAAAACATTACAGTCGAGTTATGAGATAAATTTTCATTGTGTACCTAGTCATTCTAGCTTTATGTTGCTGTTTGGTTTGCCTTGTGTTGTGTTGTCAAGTCTAAACTTTATTCCAAGCAATGGACATTTTGATAGTCTTTACGTTTTCAACACGATGTTGTACAAAACTATCCTGAAGAAATTATTAATTACTTATCTTTACTTGAGCATCTCGGAGGGGCTAACCGAATTATTTCTTGTCATTCCGCCTTACGTCGTTGGATATATTTAAAATATTATGTCCATTGTCTGGTTATATTTATCCTGAAATTTTAATCTATTTTGAAGTTCATGTGATGGACAAGTTCAACTTGGATTAGATAGTTTTGCTATAACCTTTTCATGCTCTGTTTGTAGAATGATGTCTCAAGCCAACTTTTGGTTCATGCCATCTTATATTCATCCTTAAGTAGATAGCTTTGCTATAACAAAACACGCATAGGTTTTATATCATTTTGCTGTTGAACTATGCCCCAAGCCAACGTTTAAGATATGGTGTTGGCTCATATCTTCTAGTGCTACTCGGGATAATATTATTATCATCATCATCATCATCATCATCAGTAATTAACTTGTTCAATGACGTAAAAAGTCAGTTTCAGTTCATAAAAGAGTAAGAACTGAGAGCAAGTTATATATTGAAACTTTGTGTCAAAACAATTTGGTTCCCTTTAAAATCAATGCAGAAGTTTCATATTTTTCTTCACTTCATGTTCATCTTTAGTTTCCTGTTTCCACATTGTTTTTACTTTTTATTTGTATATGTTCATATTGATTTAGTACGCAAGTGTTTTTCTTAGTGTAATGAAGAAAATTTAAATAATCGAAACACTTTTAGGTCCATTTTACATTATAGATTTACTGTTTTTTTGTTATGCTTCCAGTATAACTCCTTGCTAAATTTTAATTTGACTCATGTATATGACATAATTGTTTAGATTTCTGCATTGATACATATAGGACAGTATCCATTCAAGTTCAAACCTCACTTAATGATATTTGGCTAGTGATCAATGGTGTCCTTTGGATACATCGCTGGTGTTTCATATTTTTAATTTTAGTGATATGTTAGATTCATAGATCATTTGTTTAATTACAATTATAATATGCATATTTGTAAATTGTAATGTATCTTCACTAGTATTTTCTATTCTTCCATTCCCTTTGTTTGGAAAGCTGAAAATCTTTATTCTCTATCCCTAATTACCATACAGATTTAGGCTCTATCAACACCTTAATGATAAGTTAGGAACATTATAGGGCTATACTACAATGGCTATATGTAGGTAAATCAATAAATGTTAACAATGAGTTCTGTATGATGATACTGCCAAACAGAAGGCATGTAGGAATGTTCGATTTGGGTATTGCAGAAGAAAAAGAAAACTTATTGACAGAATGAGGTGAATTAACTGATTTTCTGGTCTCCAAGCAAAAAAAAAGGTTTCCTCATTTCAAGCCTTGAAGGTTTGGCATCCTTAAGAAGTTTTAGTATACCTGTGCACTTATTTTGTGCCCGGTAATTTTGCATTTTTCCAGTTTGTAATATAATTACCTCAGTCTGCTGATCCTGAACTATTGACAAATGTTTGGTCAGGGAAGTTTAGTTTCATTTATGTATTACTGCTCCTGAAATTGTTTGCCTTTTTGTGCTATCCCAGTTGTTGGGCTTAGGCAATAGCTCACTTTCGTTTCTTTGATGGTTGTCTGTTCCATGTTTTGCTCACAGAGATATGGAGGTGTTTTGCCCCATTCTGTTTGTTATTGTTCCTTGCACCGGTTTAACACACTCATGCGAACTTAATTTCTTTCTGTGGCTTCCCTTTTCAGTTAAAGTTTCTGACGGAAAATATCCAGCTCATACTGGATGCTGTACAAGCTTCAACACTAGTAGAAGTCCAGGTAGGTTGCATTCAGTGCCTGAAGAAAGTTCAATTTGGTTTGATATTATTGATTAGTAAATGGCAATTGATCCCATTTTTGTTTACATATTCAAATTAGTTTTCTTCATTCCTCGTCTGTGTCTGTTCCATGTATTAATGATATAAATATCTATATACCATTTTTTGTGACATGTAATATAACCTCTCTAATTTTTATATATTTTTTCACATTATGACCTCAGTGATTTCACTCCCAACCATGGTGTAAATTTCAGGGTGACAAAATTAGGAGGCGCAATGATTGGATGAAATGGATTATGCCACCTGCCGTACAGTTTTCTAATCGTACCAACCCACAGCAATCAACTCATGACATGCTCACAGGTCGCATCCAAGGTCTAAATCTTGAGAAGGATACTGACAACAGTAACGCAAGAGGTCAAGCAAGGAGATCTGAATCTGGAGAGTTTAGCAGCCAGTCAAAGCAAGCCAGCAGTGAAGTAATGGGTCAATTTAGTGTACCAGCAGGCTCAGGTCAGTCTGGTCCAGCGACAAATTAAATTGCAAAGGTGTGTGCTAAAGCACAATTCTGGGGAGGGGGGGGGGATAGGGGGGAGGTAGTGCTGTGAAAAATGTCTTTGGGAATCATGATATTGCCATGCGTGATTTCTCACTGAAAATAAGAAAACAAGAGTATTAGAGTAGAAAGGGTCAATTTTAGGAAAAAAACAAAGGAAAACTTATTCTTAAAAAAGAACAAAAAAATTAGAAAAAAAGAAAAAAAAGGAAAAAAGGAAAGAACTTTGACGACTTCTGCAGGTAGCATGAGTTCTGGGGAGTATGTACGGTTTTCAGCTGTTGCCCAGAAGCCACCATTGGAATCCTGGTCTATTGGTAACTTTATTTGGGGAATTTTGGTTTATTCCCCTTTCCGATCCTCTGCTTATTTTTCTGTTTTTTCAACTTATCTTGGTTGGAAGAATTGAGGTTTGTGGAGGTTGAAGAAAGTATCCAGGGAGTTGGCGTTTGCACGATCACTGGCTAAGGTTTGGCTTGTGATGGATTTGAACTCATGCTACAACCTGCAGCTGATCTCTTTGTTCACACACATTTTGGTTTAGATTTTTTTTTGGTTTATATATGGCACATCTACAACTATATTCATGTGTATACCTTTTTTCTTCAAACCTTTTGAAGATTTTATTGCAAACCAGGGATAAACCTTTTGAGACATCCAATGGGTTAACATTTGGAGTTTGTTTAGCTCTTTTAACTTGTTTGTTTGGACCTTATTTTATGTGTACTTAATGGATGCCTCTATAGCATATCTCTATGCATCACAGGTCTTTTTCTCCTAGATTGATACTAGTGTATCTAAAGGGTTTTGATCTATTATGCTTGGTGCCAGTTTGGAGAAAACCTTTTGGGGACTAATCGAGAATTAAATCGGATTAAAACATTAATCTGTAATTATAGAGGATTAATCAGGGACGATCAAGTTGGGAGTTCTTACACCAATGCATAGTGCTTATGTATTTGTATTAGTCTGTTTTGATAGTGATTTTTAGTTATAATCTGTGGCTGTCGTAGAATGATTAAGTATGCTGTAGGTGGTTTAGATCCCTAATAGTATATCCAAATTTGGGGCTCATAGTTTGCTTCCAGTCTCATAAAGTATGTATGAATGAAACTTATGAGGGCAACAGTAAGCATGTACTTGATTTATTGGTGCATGGAATAGGCATTGGACAAGGGAATGCCCTTTTTATGCTGTCTATAATAGCTTCCATTAGTCGAACTGGAGAACTTACCCTTGAAAAAATTTAATTTAATTTTAAGTTACGTAACCCATCTCTTGGTTGTAGGGAAACAAAACGAAAACAACACTAGCCCCTACTTTGCTTGAATGTGATCTCATAACTGATTGCATCCATTTTAAAGACATTGCATGATACACTGTTCGTAAGTAGAAAGCTGCTGTACATGAGATGATACGGGAACTGACACCAGAAACCTACCCAAAAGTAAAAAATGATGAAATTCCAAATGCAAATTTGAAGGAGCAGCGATGAGTTGCAACTAGCGACCCTTTCCTAGTAAGCTTTAGATGTACTTGAATATCCAAACAGTTCACACATACGACTCCATGTATTGTGATGGTGGAGGGCTTGCTTTCGTCTTCTCAGGACCTGCATTGTGATTTCATATAAATGTCAATTAATTAGCATTTGTTATTGATAGCTTGCTCCAAAACCAATCCAGCTCAGGACTCTGCCTTAGAGGAATCAGTGGGTAGGATACTGCTTAATTTCTATTTTCTCCATGATTAGCTCTTTACAGTCCAGTTAATAAGCTTTCACTCTATAGTTTTTGCTACGAAAGAATACTCTGGATAGAGAAGACATACCATATGCTCCTCGGATCTCCACTTCTCGCCATTCTTGGACAAGGGCACAACAACAACACATTACATGTGAGAGGAAATCATCAAACCATCCTCCCTGCCACAGAAAGTGTTAACATCTAGCTCATATTAGGTAGAATTGAGATCACAAGTTCATTAATGGAATTACATGTAACCATAAAGTATTATTTGTTTGCAAATATGACAAGTCTAAGTGGACTATGGCATGTTCATAAAATTGATAAAAGTCCAACATCTCAAATTCACCATCATTCATGCAGAGACAACAATCATGCAGTAGCAAGGGGAATTACCGTGATGTTCATTGTCTTGCGAAGTTTCCTTCTAACGCAGCAAGTATAGCAACAACATGACAATATCAATGAATATGCCATCAACTCATTACACGCTTCCGCTGAAGCTGATGATCATACAAGCAAAAGATTTGTGTGAGATTTAAAATAACTATGCAAAATAGTTGCAGATAAAACTGTATCATGCCTAAACATAAAAGGAATGTTTAAAAATAACAAGTTCATGTTAGTGACCAATTACCAAGTTCCAACTCTGCTAGATGTAGCCATGAAGTAAAATAAACTACTACTGGTAAAAACCATTAATCCACTTACACATAGGTCTGTTGGTTGCCACCGAAGCAATTCTAGAAAATGTGCCACAGGGGTAAAAGAATGTCTTGAGGCCTGCAGAGTGAAATGTGCTGCTTAGAATATAAACAACTATTAAAAGTATAAAGTACAGTTCACTGACATAGAATGTTAGTTATGATTGATATGTGTGATCCTGATCAACTGAAACAGGAATTATACTGCATTAGCTACAGATGTGTGTTGGACATTTAGGATGAAGCACAAACTTGAGCTTGCATCACAGGGCACACAAAATTTTCTTAACTACAGTTTATATTGAACAGTTTTAAGACATGGCATATGAATTATTAAAATGACAGGTAACACATCCTTATAGGCGGCAACCTTACTAGTTTAACATTCAAAATCCAATGAGAACAAACTGATTGCACAAAAAATTTTATTGATGAAACTAACTAAAGCTTACAAGTGGGAAGCAAGAGAGAGAGAGTCGGAAACACCGACAAAAAGGAGAATAGAAGGACAAATATGAGAGAAAAGATACAAATAAGAGAGACATTAAGTAGAAGAGGCGCCTAGGCGAGCTCATGAAGCCCTGTATTTGGCTTCCATATCTTCGAGAACTGTTAGCACATGCGCTTAGGGTATGCTCCAAGTGATGCCCAAGGATTTGCAAATTTCCAGAATTCGAAGAGCACAAGCCTGATTGTCGGTGTAATCTGGGATCTCGGTGCCCTCGATCGATGGAGACTCGCTGGATGGGGGGGAGTTGAAGCTTGGCATTGGATGGATCATCGCAATGAGAATCAGGAGGAGGATCCGGATGAGTCTTGGGTTTGAATTTCCGCCGCTTGCGAACATGCGTGGAACTAGAGGAATGGATCGAGACTTTGCCAGATCGAGGGTGGCGAGACTTTTTCCGCTTGGCAGAAAAAATTAGATTTGCAAGGGGAGTATGTAATTCCAAATCAGTAGAAGAAATACCATCAATAGGCTCATCCATCGGCCCAGCAACCACTACTTGTCCAGCTCCAAGCCCAATTAAATTTGAGGGGGTCAAAGAAGGCCCAAAGTGAAGAGGTCCATCATCATCAATTCTAGGGTGAGGGGACACGTCACCAGCACTAAAAACAGATTGCGATGAAGTCTCGAGAACCCCATGCGAGACTGGCTCCTCGAAAGCTCCAACCGAGGTCTCGAAATCGACAACCGAGGCCTCGATTCCGGCAACTGAGGTAACGGTCGTGCGATCGAGACACGCACCAACAGAAGCAAGCGCAGCCAAACCCAGGGAGACCGAAGCCGAAACGTCAGCCGGGACACCGTGGGCCGGCACGTCGCCATGGATCGGCACGACGCCGTGGATCGGTGGCGAAGAGAGAGTCGGAAATCTCTCCGGTGAGGGCGGAACGAATTCTCCATCTTCCAAATGTAATTCTGGATCCGACAAACCGAAAGGTACATCAATTCCGAAATTGGAGTTCACTGGTTCTGGGGTTTCTGCATCAAAAGCTCTACTTGGCGAAGCTAATGAAGAAGAGTGCTTTGATGAAGCGATTGACGAGTCCAAGGGCATGGGGGGAGTACTGATGGGAATGGAGGCTGAGGTCGTGTCTGATATCATTACCGGATAGGATTTGTTAAGAATCAACAAATCGACCGCCATTCTAACAGGTAAGGATGGGGGTGAATGAATAAGAACGAGTACATGATCCAGGGCTGCACCGACGAGAGAACCTGGGTGAACAAGAATGACTTCCCCTACTTTGGAAGCGACGTTGATGATAGACTCCTCAGTCCAAGCTAGGATTGGGATGCCCGAAATGGCCAACCACCTAAAAGAGCCTCCCATTTCCAACAGGTTTCCCAGCACTCCAATTTGAATGAGCGACCCCCAAGACACTGTGTTGAAATTTGGATACAAAACTTTGGTTAATAATCCCTGAAACAGAGTCGGACGGCATAATTCCTGGTAAGGTTGGGGCATGGGAATGAAAAGAGAATGGTTTCGGAGTAACATGAGCTGCCGGACCCAGCACAGCTTCTTTGAAGCTTTTGTGGGAAGTGCAGGGTGGACGACTGATTGTGGGAGGCTTGGAGATAGAGGCGCTCGAATGGCTACCGTTACGAGCTACGGTGACAAATAAGCGAATTCCACGAACAAAAACTCCATTGAATTCCTCGATGGCAAAGGAGACATCCTCTTCACTACAGTAGTGTATGAAAGCGAAGCGTTTACCGTTTTTGTTGGGTTTGGGAGGGAGGTCTACACCGCTAAAAGAGCCCACGGTGCTGAAAAAATCTTCAAGCCAAAGGTGCGTGGTGTGATGGGGAATGTTACAAACAAAGATGGAGAAGGTGGATTTAGTTCAGTTGTAATGGGATTGATTTGGGGTAAGAGGTTTGGGAGGAGGAAGCTTAGGAGGAGGAGGCTTCATTGTTATTGTTTCAGTATCTCCATATACATATTGCTGCTCACAAATATGTATAAAGTGCAGAAGAGTTGAATGAACTAATGACTTTACATAGAGGCATAGCAGTGTATTCAAATTAATTATTATGACACGACAGAATGCAATTTTAACGAAACAAAGGGACGTACACAGTAGAGGTTCTGCACAACATCCAAGTAAGTCGGTATGCCATTCTTCATCATAATGATGTGAACCTCTTTTTGACAGCAAATCACGGCCAGATGAAACTGAAGAAGTGTTCCTGAACAGGAAATAACAGGGCATAAGAATCATAAGAACTTCCAGTTCAACTTGCATGAGTCAATATAAATAATTCTATCATGTTAAAATTCAAATATATGGAGTCTCGTATACTTGAATCTGGCACAGAAGAAGAGTTTTCCAAGTCAGACATGAAATTGGCATGACTTTGGCATCTTACACCAATTCAACCGTAAAACATAAGCATGCATTAAATCCCAATGGATGCTTGTTACCACATTTAAATGGAACCTTAGGCCCAAGTATATAGCAACAGCCAACCTATTGTCGCAGTGTAACATCATTTCTTGTAACTTCATATGAATACAAGTCAAGAGGGAAAAAAACCTTGAAGTTTTGTGATTATCATAATCCTTGGAGTAACTTTTCTGAAAAGAATGTTCTTTCTCACTATCAGCATCTGAATAATTTCTCTCCACTTTCTTAGCACTTCTAATAGGAGAACTCTTCTCTGGAACAGCATTTGTGGCAGCAGCTTCTGTGACTTCAATCAAGTGTTGGATTACCTCGCATTGGTGCACATCCATATTAGCCTGTGACCGCTGAAGTTCTAATTGAAGCTTTTCACTTTCTTTTCTAAGTGCTTCATTAAAACCCAAATTTGGATATGAACAAGAAAGAGTTTTCTTCAGAACTGTAGTTTCATGTTGGGAGTGTTCTCGTGTCAAAATCATATCTTGAATCTGTCTGTCCTCTTCATCTAATGTGTACTCACGTTGATCTTTCTCAATATCTTCTAGTCTCTCCTGTAGATTATAGTAAATCATGAATATATCAACTTGGTGCCAAAATAATATCCTTTAGTCTGCAGAAAAATCATTTTTAGACACAGCAAATGGTGATAATATGCACGCATTTGCCAAAAAAGTACAATTTGTTCTGTACAAGAACTTCTCAAACAACAGAATGCATCTGCTCAGTGCTCAAATAAGGTAGAATTATGCAAGTCAAAGAAATTGATATTCATAAGCGAGAAAGAAACTATTAAAAGTCTCAATCTATACCTTGACTCGAGAGTTATCAACGAGAGTAATGAGAGGCACAATCCGCAAGTATCTATCTATCTCATTCTGTGCCTTCCTGAACTGGTAAACAATGTTCC
>JAYMTQ010002111.1:0-12046 GCA_036897385.1 Geranium incanum
AGATATGAGTAGGCACCCGTAATGATCCTTCTCCGATCCGCCTCCAAAAAATGCTCCTCCAATACCTCTGAACTCTAGTCTCAAAATCCCAAAAAATGGAACTAGAATACATTAAAATCAACAAACCATATTAAAATATATATTACATGAGAATACAAATAAACAAATATTTTGTTCTCGTAATATTATTATTTTTTGAATATTACATCATTTTACCCCTAACTACTTATAAACTCAATCCACTAAAATACCATGATGAACCTCGAACCCTGATCTGAAACTAAAGAGCGAGCAGTGTCAACCACTAAACCACGCAAGTTGGTGTTCTCATAATATTATAACTCATATAAAATCAATTAATTTAATCCTATAATTACTCATACATCTTACAAGTCACTAGTTTCGAACCAATTAGCCGTATTAATCAAAAATTAAAAATAGTTAGGAAGGTAACGAATAACATTTATTTCGAATCTATTTATAACTAAAAGTCCCGCATATATTTTCACCTACTATATGGTAACACATCTACTAAATACGTGTAATAATTGACCCTACATTTAATTCCCCCATTAAACTAATTCTGTTGATCTTTAATGGTTTAGCATAGAAAGAAAATAATAATTCAAACGAAACTCTTCCGTAGGAATTAAGATAAAATCAGGAAAGAAAAGAAAATGTCAAAATAAATTAAATATGAGAGCGAGCGAAACGACGTCGTGTTGCATCCCGAACTGAAACGACGTCGTGTGGCTTGTCCCCATCAACCAACTCCTTTGCAAAACTGGCCATTTCTCGACCCCAAAACCATTTCTCTCTGTCTCTCTCTCTCTCGCCGTTTCGCGTTCGCATATCCAATCTCATATCTTTAAAATTGGGAACCCTACGCTCCAAATTCATCGATTCATCGAATTGAATCGACCCTCGATCGATCCGGATCAGCCCAATTCGTCCCGAGAGCCGTCGATTAAGGTACTGCCCAAATCTTTGTTCGCGAGCCCTAATCTCCAGGTCCTTGGTCATAGAACTAGGGTTTTTTTGTTTGTTTCCAGGTAATCGGAGATCTCAGGCTCGACCTGGGGTCTTGGGCTGCTTCAATTTTAAGATTCTAGGGTTTCTTTTTCTGAAAGTTGTTGTTTTTGGATTCGGAACTGGATCGGGGTTGATGTTCGTGTTCAAGGGCGGAGGAGGGATCGATTGCTCTGAAATCAAGGTCGATGGAGGGCTATGCATGGGTTGTTGGGAGGTGAGTCGAAACAGAGACGGCACATGTGGCCGGTCCCATTAAGCACGACGATTGTAGCTGCTTCTGATGCGTCTGGACCCGATTCGTTTTGCAAAGTATATAAACATGCCCAATTCATTTCTCCGTGAAGTTTAATTTTTTATTATGTGTGTGATTTTCTGTTCAAATTGACATGTAAGTGTAGAATTCCCTTTGAGTGGTGGTGGCATGCCTCTGGATTTCTGTATCAATCTCAATGATTTTTGGGGTTAATTTTATCTATTTTTGAATCAAACACTTGATTTCAGTTCTGAGTTTCTGAATTGATTTTGGGTTTTTGATTGTGTTTGTAAGTACACAGTTTCTTGGTTTCATGTGTGATTGGATATATCCTTTAATTGTGTTGATGAACAGTACTTACAAGCAATATACATTATTCTTCTGGGCATTCAATATCTGATTTCCAATTTCACCTTCTATTGTTTTAGTTTTGTATTTATCACCTTAGACTCTCCCTTGTGAGTCTTCTTCTTTGCGGTCCTTGTTTGTATGTGTGTATATATATATATATATTGGTTTTTACATATTCAATATCTGTTTCAGTGCTTGTTTTTAAATGTTTGGATCCATCTTGAGTTTTCCTTTGTTTGACTGTTCATACACTATAATTTTTTTTTAAAATTTCTTAGCTTTTGGTTTGACTATAATGCCTTTTTGGTCGAGTGTTAATATTCACATAATGGGCACTCGAAACTTCAGCTGATATATTCTTTGGCATGTTGTTCTGATTATATTAATGGTGAGATGGCTTTGGCCATTCTAATTTCTGTACCTTCTGCAGCCTTTTAAAAAAGAAAATGTAAATTATCATTATGAAATTGATGTGCTTTTTTGGATCAGCAATAACCCAGCAACCTCATACTGCAATGTGAGGTCATTGCCACTCCACCCGCTACCCCCGGTTATGACATTAATGTGCTAATTAGATGTTTCTGATTAGAACATAACAAGTTGTTGGATTACTAATGGTTAGGAGTGCAGTTTTGACTTTGTTATATTTTTTTGTGCAATCTCTGTTTCATTTTAAACATTTGTATTAATTTTGTTTGTATAAATTGATTTGCCGCATTTGCGGAAGGAAGCTCCTATTTGCTTTTTTATGCACACATGTAACGTGTTCTTGCGCCTGACATTATGCACTCAGCCTATTTTCTTTTACAGGATGATTTTGGATTCACTTAGTAAGGGTACTCCTTTTAATCATATTTCTTCGTTGATTGTATATTGTAGTTCGTGTGTGCGTTTTTGGCGGAAAAAACATGTGTTATTCCTTTGGATTTATGCATTATCCTCCCCATTACAACAATTGACATCCATATTGCAAGACTTCATTGATTGGTTTCTTTTTTCTGCATGTTGTCACTAGTGTAGGTTTAACTTATATTAAGATTCGATGTGTGCTGTAAGTACATTGCTCTAGGCTGTAGCTCTTAGCAGATTCTTTTTTTATTTCTTCACTGTCGAAGGTTCTAGTGTTGTATTCACTGGCATCTTATATTTTTCCCATTCTTACATGTAAAACTTAATGGCATTATATTTATCTTGCAGCTTAATTGAAACTGGTTTTCATGACATCATTACTGATTGCAGGATGGACGCAAAATTTGTGTTGGTGACTGCGCACTTTTTAAGGCACCCCAGGATTCCCCACCTTTCATTGGAATAATTCGTAGCCTAACAGTAGACGCTCAGAACCGTTTACAATTAAGTGTGAATTGGCTTTACCGACCAGCTGATGTCGAGCTTGGAGAAGGTATTCTGCTAGACGCAGCACCAAACGAGGTCTTCTACTCGTTTCATAAGGATGAGATACCTGCTGCATCGTTACTCCATCCGTGTAAAGTCTCATTCCTTCGTAAGGGTGTTGAACTTCCTTCAGGGATATCCTCATTTGTGTGCAGACGAGTGTATGATACTGAAGACAAGTGTTTATGGTGGTTAACTGATAAAGATTACATTAAAGTGAGTATCATCAATTTCCTTGTTTAAATATAGTTTTGTGAATCATGATAAATTTAATTAGATGTTCAGTCTACTTGCCGATCACAGGGACGACAGGAAGAAGTTGATAAGTTATTAGATAAAACACGATTAGACATGCATGGAACAGTGCAATCTGGAGGTCGCAGCCCGAAACCCTTGAATGGCCCAACGTCAATGCAACAGCTCAAATCTGGTTCCGATAATATGCAAAACAGTAGCTCCTCATTTTCCTCCCAAGTAAAGGGAAAGAAGAGGGAACGTGGTGATCAGGGTCCAGATCCAATTAAACGGGAACGTATATCAAAAACAGATGATGATTCGTCAAAGTCTGAGATTTCTAAGATTGCTGACAAGGGAGGGCTATCAGACTTGGACGGGGTTGAGAAATTAGTGCAACTCTTGCAATCAGATAGTGCCGGGAAAAAATTAGATTTGGCTCGCCGAAAAATGCTTATGGATGTGATAGCAGTGACTGAACAGTATGATTGCCTTGAACATTTTGTACAGCTCAAGGGTTTGCCGGTGTTGGATGAATGGCTCCAAGAGGTGCATAAAGGGAAAATTGGGGATAGTAGTAGTCCAAAGGAAAATGATAAATCTGTTGAGGAATATCTTTTTTCATTACTCCACGCTCTTGATAAACTTCCTGTAAATCTTCATGCACTGCAAACTTGTAATGTTGGTAAGTCAGTGAATCATTTACGCAGCCATAAAAATTCTGAAATTCAGAGGAAAGCTAGAAGTTTGGTGGACACATGGAAGAAACGTGTTGAGGCAGAAATGAATATGAATTATGAAAAGACCAGTCCAAGGCGTAGTGTATCCTGGCCCACAAAGCAAGTTGCTTCTGAAGTTTCTAATGCTGGTAACCGGAAAGCAGTTGGGTACTCAGAGGTCAGCCCAAAGATCTCTGTTAGTCATCAATCTGCATCAAAAACTTCTCAAGTTAAACTTGGCTCTGGGGACTCAGCTGCAAAGTCCTCTTTGTCTCCATCCTCAACAAAATCATTAACTGGATCAGTGGGTGCCAACGTGAAGGATCCAAACCTCAGAGCGTCAGTTGCAGGCGGAAACTCAGATTTACCTCTGACAGCAATTAAAGTTGAGAGAAGCAGCTCTTCTAGTCAGTCTCAAAACAACAGTCATTCTTGTTCAAGTGATCATGCAAAAACTGTTGGCTCATGCAGGTCCACTGCTGGATCAGTTAGTGTGAATAAACTCTCTAGCGGTTCTTCTCGCCATCGGAAATCAAGCAATGGTGTTCATGGTGTTGCTGTGGTACAAAAAGAAACTACATCAGGAAAAGTAAGTGCTTCAAACAGGAAGCTGCCTTCTGAAAAGGCATCATCAATTGGAGTTGCACATGAGAATTCACCTGACGCACTTCATGCTGATAGTGGAAATAGCCAACGGCTGATCGTCAGGTTACCCAATACCGGTCGTAGTCCCAATAGAAGTGGGGCTGGTGGCTGTTTTGAAGATACTGGTGGCAAAGATATGATAGAGAAGCATGATAACCATGATAGAAAGCTGAAGGGGAAAAGTGATGTGCTTCGGGTTTGTAATGTATCAAGTATCAAGGCTGAATTGTGTGATAGCAAAGATGGATTGACTGTGTCAGGTGATGGTAATGGGGCGCCTCAATCTGATGTACGGCGCGGGGCTGGTGAGTCGAGTAATAAGGTGGTTGAGGTGTCAAAAACTACCAACTCGTCACTGGGCATGGTGCCTAGGGCAGGGAAATCATGTGAGGCTTCTTTAAGCTCCATGAATGCTTTGATTGAAAGCTGTGCTAAGTTGTCTGAAGTCAGTGCATCTGCTTCACCTCCTGGAGATGACAGAGGGATGAATTTGCTTGCCAGTGTGGCAACCGGAGAAATCTGCAAATCTGAAGATGTGTCACTGTCCAGTTCCCCCGAGAGAAGTTCACCTGCTCCAGAAGAATCATGCTCGGGCCCTAATGGCAAATTGAGGCAATCTGGCGATGAAGCTGCCCAAGAGCTATGTCAACATAATGATGGGGCCAACGGTGTCTCTGCTAAGGAGCTGGGAAATACTGTTGATTCCATACAATCTAAAGATGAAGTGAGAAATACGACAACCTCCAAGTCTCCAACATTCTCTAGGGACCGCCATGAAGAGAAAACAGGGGAGTGCAATGCACAGTTGAGTTCTTCCATTACAAATTTGCAACAGAATGCAGATGATCTTTGCTCAAGGTCTGATGCGAAACCTGCTGATCAAACTCATGACGCTTCTGGGGCTTTGTCTTCTCTCCATGCTATGCCAAAGGATAACAGGGAGGCTGAAGGATCCAACCTATCAAAAGAGATAATAAAGCCGGGAGGTAACTGGGTTAGAAGTAGCAGTATTTCTGATTTGAAATTGAAAGGGAGGGCTCTGATGAGTGAAAACAATAAAGTTGATGCCGCAGAAGAAAAACTTTTGGAGAGTAGTACAGCAGTGGCATTAGATGTTACTACTTCAATGGTAAAAGTTGAGACGAAAGTAAATGGGAATTTGCCCATCGTATCTTTAGAAAAGATTGATGAATACCAGAATGCTGTGGAGAAAGAATTAAGCAGTGGTATCGTTACAGATCAGAAGCAATCTCTTTTGGATGAAGTCAAAGACGTTGATATCCATTCTGGTTCTAGTAATGTTTCAATGGACTCAAAAGCTGATAAGGTGGCTGGCGGGAAGGCAGGAGGACATGATTTGCAGGTAGAGAGAAATGCTATGGACTTAGGTTCATCCAGCTCAGATCAGAGGAGTGAATGTGCTGAGAATTCGGAAAATTCTATTCGTCAGTTTTCTGGTGCACCTGTTTCTCATGAGTTATCATTAATTCCCATTAAAGAGAAGGAACCAGGTGAGAAGCCAAATGGGCAGAAGTTGAATGTACCGGAATCACAGGCGAAAGATGAACCGCATATTGCCAGTGGGAATCTTCAAGTTTCTGCTACTGGTTCAGATACGGCTGTAAAACTGGACTTTGATTTGAATGAAGGTTTCCTTGTTGACGATGGAAATCAAGACGAGCATGATACGTTGCCCGTTAAAGGAGGTACTTCTTCTGGTGTCCATTTGCCATCTCCATCATCTTTTCTTGCATCTTCAGTATCAGGGGGTTTTCCTGCTTCAGTCACTGTAGCTGCTGCTGCTAAAGGGTCTTTTCTTCCTCCTGAAAACCCGTTGCGTATGAAGGGAGAACTTGGATGGAAAGGCTCAGCTGCCACAAGTGCATTTCGGCCAGCTGAGCCTCGAAAGAGTATGGAAATGTCACTTCATGGCACTGATAATCGTTTGGTTGACCCTCCTAGCAAACCAGGCCGCCCTGCTTTTGACTTCGACCTAAATGTGGCTGATGAGAGAGTTCTGGAGGATGTTGCTTCTCGGAGCTCTACACAGGTAACAAGTTCCGAGTCTGGGTCTCTTGATCGGGGTGCTGGAGGACTTGATCTAGATTTGAACAGGGTTGATGACAGTCCTGATCTTGGGCCATTTGCAATGAGCGGCAGTGGTGGATTTGACATAGCTTATTTACCTACTCGACCATCATTAACTGGAGTTGTATCTAATGGCGGGTTTAATATATCTAGGGACTTCGATTTGAACAATGGACCAGGCCTCGATGAAGCTGTCACCGAAGCAGCGCCATGCAGCCAGCACACTAAAATCAATTTGCCATTCCAGGCACCTAATCCTGGCGTAAGAATAAATAATGCTGAGTTTGGGAATTTTTCTACCTGGTTCCCTCCGGGCAATGCATATTCAGCAATAACAGCTCCACCAATTTTACCAGGTCGGGGTGAACAGGCTTATGTTGGGCCTTCTGGTTCACAGAGGATCTTGGGTCCTGCTGGGAGCACGGTTTTTACCCCAGAACTCTACAGGGGCCCAGTTCTTTCCTCCACTCCTGCTGTGGCATACCCATCTACTACCCCATTTCAGTATTCGGGCTTCCCTTTTGAGACCACCAGTTTTCCTCTATCGTCAAACTCTTTTTCAGGCTGCTCAACAGCATATATGGATTCCTCATCTGGTGGAGCAGTTTGCTACCCTACCATTCCCTCACAGTTAGTGGGACCTGCTGGTGTCGTTCCCTCTCCTTATACTCGTCCGTTTGTTATGAATCTCCAAGGTGGTACAAGTAGTGTTGCTTCCGAGAGTAGAAAATGGGGAAGTCAGGGTTTGGATCTAAATGCTGGCCCTGGTACAGATACAGAACGGAGAGATGAGAGAGCATCTTCTGTTGTGAGGCAGGTTCCTCTTCCTGGTCCACACATTCTGACAGAGGAGCAGATGAAAATGTTTCAAATGGGGAATGTATTGAAGAGAAAGGAGCCTGATGGTGGGTGGGATGCAGCATTTAGCTACAAGCAACCCTCTTGGCAGTAGCTGACGGTGTGAGAGGCAAAACTGTTTGAAGCCTGGTGGGTCATAACTAATTCCTCTTATCACGTTCGTTTTTTAAATCATTTACTATGGTGTCTATTCTTTATATTGCATTTCTGATTTATCTTCAGCTCTTAGGCTATGCACAAGTGCGTGCTTTGGGGTGCAACTGCCACACCGTCCCCTTAATTCTGTAAATGATGGTATTGATAGACAGTGCCTGATATTTTCTTAAATATTTTAGGATTTGTCCGTGACCCATGGAACCTGACCATGGAACACACACTATCTTTGTAAATTATTATTTACAGAAAGGACTAGGTTGTTATTGCCGCATTCTCTAATGTCTGCCTGATGAAAACATAAAGTTTACAAGCCTTGTCTAAGCATTATGTTTTGTTTGTGTCTATCATTTCAGGACTGAGTTTCCAGTGAAGCAGAAGAGAGGAGGAAGAGGCCTGATCGAGTCCATTTGCCCGAACAGTGCTGTATCCGTTCCGTTCTAACCTTGGGAAATTGTTGGGGGTTCTCCTGTAGGTTGCTGTGTGAATTGCCCGATCTGCTGAGATGCATTTGGCAACATTTCCTGTGTAGATATCTAACTTCCTTCCCGAGAGTGGTCTCTAGAAACTAAGAAATTGGTGCCCAATGTATTGACTTTGAAACAGGAACCCCCCCAGACAGACCCATTCCTTATGAACTTCCTTTCTCAGGCTGTTGCCAATGTGTAGCCTCTTTCTGTCTCTCATTGTCAATCAACAAATTTTTTCTTCTCCTCCCCCAGCTGGCTGTTTTATATATATTATTATTTACCATATTAGGTTAGTTTAGTTTTGACTTGCAAAGTTGTAGTGTGATACTGCATTGTGGTTATAGTTCATAACTGAGATACTGCATGTGCACTTGGTCAGTGTTTGGATTCTTGTCTTGTCCAGTGATCAGGTTCAAGTCACGTGTATAACATTGCATCATTGTATGTACTATTATTCTGTATGAGCAAATGTTGCTGACTTTTTGTTTGTGTGATTGATTGTTGGTCACTTTATATAGCAATGTTCTAAAAAAATTACTACTCTAATTAATCCTTGATTAGTTCATTATGACAATGAATTAATCCCATAATTTGATTTATCTTATGATTAGTCTTCTATAAAGTCCTTTCCTACTAACTAGTGTTTAGCATTTTCTACTACAATGATGTGCAGAGTGTTGTACAGAAAGTAGTCTCATGATTACTTGTAGATCATGGTAGTGTGCAGCAAATGACTTATTTTATTTGTCCTTTAAATAATAGCATTTTATTTGTAGTGTTTTGCTTGTGAGAGCAGGTAATGAGCAAATTAAGTAGGTTTTAATCCTAATCTGAAAATCACCAACTAGTTTGTTTAGTTCAATACACCCGACTAATTTTTCATTAATCTTCAGAAGCTTTATAATATATTTATTTATTTATTTGAGTAGAGTCTGTTTTCTTAACATTGGTTTTAGTGCAGGTTTATGGGGCCTTGAGATGCTTAGGCTCAAATTCGTCTCATTCATTGAACGAACCAACTTTAAATTTGAACATGGCACGATTTTAATCATAACTAGGTCAATTGAATAAGAATAAATACCGAATCGAATTCAAATGGCTTGTTACCGACTCTGCTTTACAGCACAACAGATTTCTGGAATGATCCCATGCAGGCTGTTTTTAGGACAGATGGTCTGAACCTGATATTTTTTGGGGGGATTGAGGAGCTCATGCACAGTACATAACCTTTTATCATACAGATATCACATCATAAAGATATAAACACATTTGGTTCTATTTCCAAACAAAACAAATACTACTCAAGATTCAATTCCTATTCTGCATTCTTAAAATCCAAAAATGACAGAGAAGTGGGTTATGAACAACAAAAAAATATACAGCACATCCTTCATTTCATGTGGTCGACCCAGAAATGTAATATAGGTCTTGACAAAGATTTTTTTTCTCATTCGGCACAAATAAGGACCATTTAATGGTGGTGGTCCTATAAATAGGAGATTACAACTATATTTATTAGCTTTGTCAAGTTATTCTGTATTCACATGGGTTTAAACTTTAAAGGACATCCACTATAAGTATATTCTATATAAAGCAAACTCAATGCAAGGTTCAGAATCTTTCTATGTACTACCCACCACCACCAACAGTCCACAAATATATATGCATTTACCAATCAAGAAACAGATACTAATGTGAGAAATTAGTTTTCCATGTTTTCACCATTAGGGCACTCATTTTGGTCATTTCCTATTTGCAGTACTATAAACTCCAATGGAACTATCATATTATAACAAATAAATGGCAATCCCACAAGGAAGGATTCACCAGATATACCTTTTTTTGATATTTAAAGTAAAAACTGTTCATTGCAAGATGACAAGAACAGAAGAGAAAGAAAGAGGGAGGAGAATCAAAGCCATAGACTACTGTTGGGATCTGCAGTTTTCAGTTTATCAATGACATATTCAATATGCAACAAAATTGTCGGAAATGAAACATATCAGAGCTAAAAGCCTTGTTGTCCCAAATGAGAAAACTTAATCTATTGGTGCGATGAATGATGAAGTCTGGTCTCAGAAAATGCGAAACGTCACATTTGAAACCCCTTTATATATCGCATCCAAACCAAGGAATTGTGCATATGCTCACAAAATTAGTGCAGCAGAACGGTGAAGGGAAACGCTCACAACAAGAAAACGTGGAATGCGGTTTGCAATTGCATGATGCTATGTAGAAAAACAATGCAAGAAAAAATTCATAAACTAACGAATGGCTAAATCAAGCAGCTTTCATTTATCAGACTAAAAACAGAAACAAAATAACTAAAATAACTAGTAAAAGAGGTGAATCACACTCTAGTTGAAACTGACAAATTAACTAAAATTGTACGAAAGAGATAATGACTTCCTCATTTAACAAGGTAGTTCTCAATCTAAAGAAACTATAAAGATGCATAAACTCATTCCAATTACTCTGATCAAACCCAAAGTAGCAAGATCACACTATTCAAAAGCATCTCTAACATGAATCTACATTTAACATCAAGGAAGCAACATTAAGGTGATATTCAATTTAACCAAATCCACCACATAACCAGACAACATAATCGACCTGAAACTGAAAGAGCTCAAGGTTCTATCGAGTTGTTACCGAGCACAAACGAGAAGAGCTCCCGAACAGGCGAGAACTCCACCAATCCGATATCCATAGCATACCCACTAACAGGCAGCTTCAAGTCCCTCAGCACACAAAATGCCTCAGCCATTCGACTCCTCGGCACCTCCTGAGCCACTGCACAGTAAGGAATCCACGAATCGGGCCGATACTCCTCCCCGATCTCGATCCCTTCCCTCCTCATCGCGTCGTAGAGCTGCGAATGGAACTGGAGGAGGGACATGGTCGGGGTGGGGTTGAGGAACAAGACATTCTCGTCGCCGGGCAAGCTCCCGAGGTTGTAGAAGGACAGGGGCAAAGGCTCTTGCTTGGAAGCGAAGGTCCTGACTATGCTCTCGAGCTTCGATGGGTCCATGGAGGGGCTCGAGAAGAGCGTGATGTGGGGGCGAGACTCGATCTCGATGAGCTGGTTGCTGATCTGGCGGCGAGCGAGCACGTTCCAGGCCTTGAGAGCCTGGTTCTCGAGGGCTGGGTCGAAGTAGAGCTCGATTGAGTAGCTCAGCGCCATTGATCGGTGTCCGAATCGAGATCGAGAACAATGGCGGAGAAAAAAAGGGAGTGATTTGGGGGAAGCAGCCAAAACCCAATAAGGAAATAGATAAGAGACCGAAGCGAATCAAAAGGATGAGACCCAATTGGGATTGAGAGCGGAAAAAGCAAGTAACTGCGAGAAAGACGAACCCAGATCAGAAAATTGAGATCTCGAGGTTGAGGAACCAGAGGAAAGTGAAATTAAGGGTTTTGGACGATTAGGGCAAGACAGATCAGAACGGATAGTTCAGAAAGATGCAGAGATCGGAGAAGAAGATAGAACACAGACGAAGAGCGTGTAAAAGAGAAAGAGCACTGAAAATCGAAGTTTTTTCAATCAGAAGAAGAAATCGAAAAGGAAAGGTCGGAGCTTGGTGGTAGAGAAACGTTTCTGCGATGAAAGTGAAATGAGAGCTGAGGAGATCAATGATTGATGAGTCACTATGAGAGTTTCTTGCAATGTTTCAGGTCATAGGTTCGATTTCTTGGACAGTTTTTAGATTATATGTTCCTTTTGTAGATAAAGGATGGATATTGTTCTATTTAGAATGAAAAACCAATAAAAAAAATGGCACTTACCTCTCTTTTATTATGCATGATTTTAATTTACCCCCTTCAAAAGAATGCATTTTGTGAAGTCT
>JAYMTQ010002112.1:0-12045 GCA_036897385.1 Geranium incanum
ATTTAGACTTGTATGTTTTGACCTTTACGATATAGTAAAACCATTCCACTGGCAAAGTGCCCCCAGATGTAGGTGAGTTTAGCACCGAACTGGGTCATCAACTTCCTGTGTTATTTACTTTTTGCACTGAACTGTGTTGATTTCAAAATAGCTGTTTGTCAAAGAAATTGTTCTGACATTTTCTGTGACATTCCAGTTAAACAGAATTAATAAATTTCACTAATCTTTAGATTAATGGATCATTTAATTGTATGATCACTCCATATATTGTTTGATTTGAATTACACTATTACTAAATTATTAGGTCGAGAAAAATTCGCCGGAGAAGAAGGCTTATCGTCAATGAACATCGCTGGAGAAGAAATCTTACCGTTGGTGAAAGTCGCAGGAGAAGAAGACTTGTCGTCGGTTGATGCTTGGAGCGATTGATCGTGGAATATGATTTGTAAAGACAATTCTATCCCCGCATCCCAGTAAAAAGATAGAAGAAATAAAAATTAAAAATTGCAAATATCACACACCGTTACCATTGCTTCAATCGTGGCTCTAGACGTCTTCATCGTGTAGCCACAAAAAGTTCACAAGTTTATATTCTAAGTCATGATTTGTGCGCGAATACGGTATTAGATGGAGATGGTAGAGAGAGATGGAAAACATGATTGATTGACGATCTTAATGAACCCCTGGTGTTTTAGAAAACAAATCGGGTCCTTCCCTTTGACAACATGTCCCATTCAACCAGTGTACAGTTACATTTAGCTGCCCAACTGTCACCTGAAATTGGGCCTCATATGGTTTTCAGTCCAAGCCCAGATAGGTGATGGTAATATTGGGCCTGAGGGAAAAGAAGAGGTATGTTTGGTTACAGGTGCAATGAAAACCTAACCAAGAATAGGCCAAATTGGGCTTTCTAGCTTGTTCTTATTGTGAAATGTAACTGACCGTCATGCGTTTTCACAAAATCAGCAACTGAGAGACGGAGAGAGAGAGAGAGAGAGAGCAGAGCCAATCGCCGATCGTCACAGGAACCAGTGAGTCTCCTTCTCAATCAATCGAGATTTCCATTTCTATGCACTCACTATCGTTTTCATGCACGATACACACACTCTGATTCTCCTTTTTGTATATGTGTTTGTCATCAATTCGCATGTTCATATAGATTCGTATATGCTAATCCACAGATGGGTTGCACTGTAAGAGACAAGCATATTCGGGCCAATCGGAGGTCTCGATCCGCGAAATCAGAAATCGATCCTTGTGCCCACCTCGATAGGGCATCGATTTCCAAATCCATTATGGAATCAGGTCTCAAAGCCTTGAATTACCACAAGGTTCTGCATGATTCTCAGAGCCAGAACCCTGGCACAACGAACCCCAATTTTGATGAGAGTGGGTGGGGTTACTGTACCGAGGAGCAATTGGAGGAGATTTTGTTGAAAAATTTGGAATTTCTGTATAGTGAAGCCATAGCCAAGCTTAATGCTTTGGGGTATGATGATGATGTTGCTCTCAAGGCTATTTTGCGAAATGGGCATTGCTATGGGGGTATGGATGTTTTGACCAACATTTTGCACAATTGCCTGGCTTATTTGAATAGTAATTGTGGAAGCAGCAATGCGAGTTTGGATGATTCAGAGCCTGTGTTCACAGATTTGAGGCACTTGGAGGAATACTCTCTTGCAGGTATGGTTTGTTTGTTGCAGCAAGTCCAGCCCCATTTGAGTAAGGGCGATGCTATGTGGTGCTTGCTTATGAGTGATCTCCATGTGGGTCGGGCCAGCACTATGGATATCCCTATGCTTCCTTCAGCAGGGAATGGGTCTAATCAGGTGCCTTGCAATGTGGAGGGCATTAGTAATAATGTTAGTAGTAATTCAGTCGGTGTTGTGACCCCAGCACTCTGTAGGTTTCATGGTGGCTGGGGATTTGGGAGTGGGGGAGGTTCAGAGTTTCCGGTCAATGGGTTTTTCTCCTATGGTGCTGATATGAATCTGCAAAGGGATATTGAGTGTCCAAAACGGTTTAATCTTTCACCTTCAATGAAATCTTTGTTAAAGAGGAATGTTGCAATGTTTGCTGCTGGTTTCCGGGCTAACTCAAAACACTTGCAAACACAACCTCAGGTTTGCTTGGGTAATGTGGTGGGTGGGGACGCGCCAGTGGTACAAACAGCTGAAGTTGCAGTTGATCAGAGCGAGGAATCTGGGAATTCAAAGAGCCAAGATGTGGTGAACTCGGTGATGAGCAAATTCAGGGAATTGAATCTTGGTGAGAATTTGGAGTTTGTGGCAGAAGATCAGAAGGATGAGATGATATCAAATCTCCTTCTACAGATTAAGGATTTAGAGAAACAGGTAAAGGATCGAAAGGAGTGGGCTCATGAGAAGGCAATGCAGGCAGCTAAAAGGCTCAGCCATGATCTTACAGAGCTCAAGACGTTGAGAATGGAGAGGGAAGAAACCCAGCGCTTGAAAAAGGGGAAGCAAACTCTGGAAGACACAACCATGAAGAGGCTCTCAGAGATGGAAAACACCTTGAGGAAGGCAAGTGGACAAGTTGACCGTGCAAATGCAGCTGTAAGACGACTTGAGACTGAGAATGCTGAAATTAGAGCTGAGATGGAGGCTTCCAAGCTGAGTGCATCAGAGTCTGCTATAATGTGCTTGGAGGTTGCAAAAAGGGAGAAGAAGTGCCTAAAGAGGCTTCTGGCTTGGGAGAAACAGAAAGCTAAGCTGCAGAACGAGATAGCAGATGAAAAGGTTAAGATCACGGAGTTGGAACAGCAAGTGGCTAAGATTCTGCGCCTACAGAAAGAGGCGGAGGTGTGTATTATCTGTGAATCTATTTTGACATGCACAAATTCACACATTGGATTCACTGTCATTTTTGGGGGGAACATGTTAATGTTGATGTGATTAAAGGCATGCCGTGAACTCTAAAATATTAAACATTAAAACCCTGAGGCACAATATGATTGGTCAAAACTAGCATATGAATGTACAAATAAGTAGTATATGTTCTGTAACTGAGATAAAACTCATAAAATTAATAGAACTCTACCGAGACAAAATATTTGCTCTGAAATGTACAATTTCAATAGCAAAACTCTGGCATGTAGCTATATGTTAACCTGGCATTTCCATTCCATAATGCTTTGTATTTAACCTTACTATCTAAGTAATAGGAATTTAAGTTGACGCAATTATGCAAACGATGAATTATTAATATCATATACCCACTAAACTTTATGACTAATAATGAGAACAGAATATGCAAACAAATGTGTTCGACATTTTGATGGACAGTTTCATGCATAGAATAAGAACAGAATATGCAAAATGGAAAATTTTGAGTCCCAAAATGTACAGTTTCATGCATAGAGTAAGAACAGAATATGCAAACACATATGTCAAACATTTATGAGGCTGCTATAACTTCTATCTATTCCTTGAATCGGGTTTCCTTGTCTTGCGATTTTCCTTTGTAACTGTTTATATTATTGCAGTTCCAGTTTGATGTTATTATGTTGGAGTATCTAAGTGTCTTCAGTCACTAACGTTTTCGCTAATGCTCATGGATAGTAGGGCCCAGAGTTTTCTGTTTCACAGTGTATCCATGGGCATGTATGTTTGAGCAGCACAATCACCGTGCTTAATAATCTTATTAATGTTTAAAGACGTGCCTGCATGTCTTGGTACCTGATGCATTTTCTTTTATTATATGCCTCTTCGAGGTAATATAGTTTACTATGTTTCTTTTATATCTTCATCATTGTTGTTGTTTATGAGAATAGCTGCATGTACTTGAAACCTCTGATTTAAAACTCTATTGATCAGGAAACTACTACGCGCAGCTTTGACTCAAATTTGTTAATTATTCCATTTTTCATATATGTTTTAATTTATTTAACCTTTGGTTCCATTCTGGAATCTGGATTATTAGCGAATAGAAAGAATATGACTCTAGCTAACCTTCATACAACTCATCTACTCTTTGGAACATACGTTGACTAGATCATGTATTCACCGGATTCGCTGATTGAAGCCTTAGAGCTATGATTAGGATTTGTTTTTGAGCACTACGTTCAGATCAAACCTTTTTTTGTGCTGGTTCCCTTTCTATGGTAGGGCTTTATTCTTGAAAGAAACCATCCTTAAAGTGGCTGAACTACCCCACTAGAGCTACTTCCTGGGTATATATTGTAATTATTTAGTGGTTGTTCCACAAGGATTTATCTGAATCAATGGTCCAGACTTGGGGGAGGACCTAGTACTGTTTTCACATTAGATTGAGTACCATATATTTTCGTATCTTTCCTTGGCCTTGCCTTAGACTCTTGAATTTTGTGTATTGACCAACTCTGTGATCAATGCCTCAATTACAGGCTAAGTGGCGGCAAGGGCAGAAGACGAAAGATCTAGCCTTGGCACAGTTAGAGGAGGAACGGCGCTCAAAAGAAGCGGCTGAGGCTACTAACAAAAGAAAGCTTGAAGCTCTGCGTCTAAAGATAGAGATAGACTTCCAGCGCCACAAGGATGATCTGCAAAGGCTTGAGCAGGAATTTTCACGGCTGAAAGCAACTGCAGAATGTACAGAGCAGAATCATTCATCAAATACTTTGGCCGATGGGGCAAAGCCCCGCGGTGAAACCATCGCTAAGCTTCTCCATGAGTTGGACAAACTGGAGGACTCCTCAGACAGAGAAGTGAGCAGTCATGACAAGGAATGCATGATTTGCATGAAGGATGAAGTGTCTATTGTTTTCCTCCCATGCGCTCACCAAGTTCTGTGCGCCAATTGCAATGAGGGATATGGAAAGAAGGGTAGAGCTGCTTGTCCGTGCTGCCGAGTGCCAATTGAACAAAGAATCCGTGTGTTTGGTGCGAGTTCATAGGTATAGACTGTAGCAGATGGAATACATACTGTGTGTTTCTTGTTTCTTGACTGATATTACTTGCATTGAACATGCTGCAGCAAGTGCATTACAATAATCAGGATGTATGTACGTATGTTTGTATGTAAATAAGAACAAAAGCCTGTTTTAAAGGCTTTTGTCTTGGGTCCATCCACAACATTGTGTTTGCAGAGTGCATATATACATTTGCTCCAATTTTCAGTCTGGAAGTACAAGTTCACACGTATGATATGAATCATCATGTTCCAACTATACATATACTTGCACAATCTGAGACTTTCTATTGTTTTCATATATGATGTCTTCATGAACAAACCCATTCTCTCCCAAACTAATCTTTTTGAGTTTGATTTTGAATACAGACACGTGATTGATTCAGTCGATTATAGATTTGGTTCGAGTTCAGCCAATATCATATACACAAAAGTAAACATAATTCCTGTGTTGAATAATGAATACGTACATCAGGTCATGTCTGGGTAATAAAAGTATTGAAAATGTCTGGAAGCACAGCACAGAGCATATGCATGATCCACTGTTTGTGAAGAAGCCCTGTTCCGGTGGCGCCTTCCTCTGTAAATGCACCTGTTCTGAACAAGTGGCAAGCTCTGGAGACGAAGGGGTGACACGTGGCATTTCTTTGCGGATGAGGGGTCGAGAAAGCAGCCCCAGCACGAGAAGGAGTGTAAATAGTTTGTGGAAATAAGTGTGCTTGTCAAAGGACTCAATTGCTTGTGTTAACAATAACAAAACTTGCCTTTTCTGTTTCTGTTGCTGTTGTTGCTCGTGACTCCTCCATTGTTTTGACCCAACCACAAAGTCAACCTCCAACTCCAAGCCCACCCTTCCCTTTTCAATTATTGTACCCAACCCATCTACATTTTCTTGTTACTGGGCAGTGAAAAGAGACAGACTTGCTTTGTGTGTGAATGTTGGTTTTGTAAATTTCAGACAGAAGAGAATTGAGATAGTTATAGGCAGAGAGAGTCACCCTCATCAAAACGGGTTTCCTATTCCTATTGCCGTTGACTTCACAAAACAACAACATCAGCTTGCACTTTAATGGCATGTGACTCTCCAAATTGGGTCTCACTATAAAGAACACCTTCCCACAATCCATTATTACCTCAAAACGGAAAACTTGTATGTTTATTAATTTTGCATCTCGATCTTGTTGTCCTTTTGTTGTCATAGAATAGGATCGAATATGGTTGTTCATGTGGGTGTAGATATGGAAATGGGGGGAGGTGGAAAGCCCCCTCCTCCTGTTTTGGGGTTTCCAAGAAAGGTTTTGAGAACAATATGGAAGGTGGGTCGAGATGACCCGAGGAGGGTCATTCATGCCCTCAAAGTTGGTGTCTCTCTCACACTGGTTTCTCTGCTCTACCTCATCGAGCCTTTGTTCGAAGAGGTTGGGCGCAATGCCATTTGGGCTGTCATGACTGTTGTGGTTGTGCTTGAGTTCACTGCAGGAGCAACTCTGTGCAAAGGACTCAACAGAGGATTGGGGACGTTTATAGCCGGATCATTGGCATTTTTCATTGAGTTTGTTGTAAATGATACCGGTAAAGTCTTTCGCGCCGTTTTCATTGGAGCCTCAGTTTTTGTCATTGGTAAGCACACACCAATCACCACTTGTTCAATTCATCTCTACTTAATGTTTATATTAAGGATCTTGTGATCATTTTCGATATTGTCTTGAATGGAACAGGAGCTGCATCTACATATGTGAGGTTTTTTCCATACATAAAGAAGAACTATGACTATGGGGTTGTCATATTCCTCCTCACCTTCAATCTCATCACTGTGTCAAGCTACAGAGTTGAGAATGTGCTCAAGATGGCGCACGAGCGCCTCTACACCATTCTCATTGGCTGTGCGATCTGTCTCCTTATGAGCTTATTGGTTTTTCCGATTTGGTCAGGAGAGGACCTCCACAACTCCACCGTCTCCAAGCTTGAAGGGCTAGCAAGATCCATACAAGGTAGCTATCACAATTCTTCATTCATTGTGAGTACTTGTTGTTGTTGTTGTTAAGGAACAATTAATATTATGCAGCCTGTGTTGATGTGTACTTCATGGATCCTGAGGAAAAGGAAAAAAAGGAAGACAAGTCAAAAGATGGAGATCCAATATATAAAGGTTACAAGGCAGTTTTGGACTCCAAATCTATTGATGAAACTCTGGTAAGTGGCTATACACTGAACTGAAGGATCAATGAGATGAAGTCTTGAAGATGGCTTGAATTGATGTGCAGGCACTGCATGCAAGTTGGGAGCCAAGGCACTCAATGCACTGTTACAAGTTCCCATGGCAGCAATATGTCAAAGTAGGATTGGTTCTTCGCCATTTCGGCTACACTGTTGTGGCTCTTCATGGCTGTTTGCAGACTGAAATTCAGGTCTTCATTATCATCTCCTTGTCTTGCATAATTTCTTGGAAATTCACAAATTTCCATTTTGATTACTTTTTGTGAACATACAGCTTAAAAGATCGTCACATTAAATAAGCTGTCAAATTGATAGTAATAGTATTGAGAAACTTTGTTAACAGAAAAATTCGGCTGGAAGCTGTCATTTTCTTACAGCAGATGATCTTTTATTCAACAAGTGTGACAGTTCATTCATGATTTTATTTGCTGGGAGATGGTTATATCCTCGTGATCTCTCGTGTGAACATGACTTGTATAAATTTTCGTGTCCACTTGAGTTATCGGAAAAAATTGTGTCAACTGATAAAGCATATAGTGTCTGAGCCATTGGTGTTGAGCTGGTGGATGTATTTGACTTTGAAACCATTTCAAGACACGGCTTGAATTAGTGGGCAAAATCCCACTTTTGATATGCTTCCACATTCATTTGCTGTCTGATTTGATCATAACATATAACATTAACATAACTGAAAAAAGATTCCATTATTGTTTTATAGACTCCAAGATCAGTGAAAGCATTGTTCAAGGACCCTTGCATCCAGCTAGCAGGAGAAGTATCAAAAGCACTGGTGGCACTAGCAAACAGCATGAGGAACCGGCGCCACTGCTCTCCAGAGGTACTCTCAGACCATCTCCACGAGGCCTTGCAAGACCTCAACAAAGCCATAAAGTCCCAACCAAGGCTGTTCCTAGGGTCAGGCTCAGGGAGCAGAAAAGCCTCTGACATGCTTGCCTTGGCTGCAGAACACGCACATGAAAAGGATAGAGGAGTGTCACTGCCAAGTGTGAAGACGGACTCATCAGCGCTGCACGAGTGGAAATCAAAGAGGGTCTCGGAGCAGTTGAGAGAGAATGAAAGGAAGACGCTGAGGCCAACACTGAGCAAAATGGCAATCACAAGCCTTGAGTTCTCAGAGGCACTTCCTTTCGCAGCGTTCGCGTCGTTGCTGGTGGAGGCAGTGGCAAGGCTGGAGAGTGTGATTGATGAAGTGGAGGAGTTGGGTAGGGTAGGATGTTACAAGGACTTCAGACCAGGTGATGATGACATTGTTGTCACTTGTGACAAACCGCCCATTAAAGTTGCTCACAACCAGCCTGCTTCCCTTGGAATCGAGTAGTATTAGTATTGTGTTACACACGTGTTAGAATTAGCATTGTGTGTCTTCTGCTTGCGATAGGCCTTTCATTGGAATAATGAATGATTCACAATTGCAGATAGGTTCACAAGCATTGAGTGAACTCATCTGATGCTCAGTTCAATATCACTTCACCTTTCTTAGCTGTTTGGAAACCATGATCTGGAGTTCATAATTTAGAATATTGATTAGTCTTTCTTAGCTGTTTGGAAGCATTGATTAGTCGCAACGTTTCATATTTTTCCAACAAAAAAACTGCAGATCATTTAGTGCAACCCAATGAATTAAAGTTTCCAGTAAGAAAGAGAGGGATATACATGTCAAATGTTGTAGGACATAGAGCAAGTAACATGCCATTCCTAGAAAATGGGAAGGTTCTCATAGTGCAACCTTGTACTAAAAGTTGAAAACAACAGTGTACTTATTCCATTCCCTTCCATAATCATAGTTTAGGCTTATTCGAGGCCTAGACAGTTGAGTGTAGGGGGTGGGAGAATCTGTTTTTTTTCTATTAAGTTGGGATTGCAGAGAAAAGAAGATATTTGATTTGATTATGTTATGTTATGTATCAGTCTTTTGGCTTAAAGTTACATGGTTGTGTTGTGGCCTCTTTAACCAATAATATTCTTGTCTTGCTGAAGGGAGGTTGAGGAACAATTTGAAAACTTGAGGCAAGAGAAATGGAAATCAAAAGCTTGCTTTATATAAATAAGCAGAATAGTAGTACAAATCAAACCCATGAACTGAAACCAGCTGAAGTTGAAATCATAAAAGTGTTCATCACCAGCGGCCATTTCATTACTGATAAATTAGCTACGATCCATTATTGTCCGAGAACCAACGATAAAAGGCGTTGTCTCGGAACCCTTGTAAATTATACATTAAAAAATAAAAACATAATGAATATTATCAGATAATCCATCATGTGATGATGAGAGGTTGGTCTTGCAATTTCAGAAGAGTTGTGGATACTCCAAGGCACTGATGTTGTCATATTGCAAATCCTCATTTCCATAAAAACCCATATTTGCAGAGTAAGGAGACATGCAACCAATCTGGCTGAAATGGTCAGCAAGTTCATTTGAGAAATCTATCTTCTCATATTGTTGATCCCATGGTGCCATTGTTGTTTGAAGATCGTAGCATTCGGGCACGCCTCCTCCCGCTTGTTGTGAGTAGTCCTGCACCAAAACAAGTCAACAATTGATCATCATTCCATTAAAAGGTTCTAACGTTCTGTATGATAAGAGTAGTTGTTTATTTAAATTACCTTGGAAGAATCAAGAATGAGGTCAGGGGAGACCCAAAGGTGTGCAGGATTGGAAGAAGCAGCCATTGGAGATGGAGTTGTTAGTTGATGAGAAGCGAAAGGGTCATCTGTGGGTGTGGAGCTCAAATCCACCATAGCCACATTGTTTGAGCTTGAGCTTGAGCTGCCTCCAACAACCACTCTTGTTGATTTGTATGATGAATCACTCGTCTTCTGCTCATTCTTCTTCACTACACGACATAGAGCAAAAGCACCCTACAAACATAGGAAAAACCAAAACTCACTCTTAAAATAGAGAGTAAAAACATGATATTAGCCATACCATGATTGGACTTTTACACATGGGCTGAAAACTACTGTATGTGATAAACGAGTCCATGTGTAAGGCTAGACTTTACCTTTCTGGGTAAATATCAAAATATACGGACAAGATTACACGACTAAAATGTCAACACATGACTTATATTTAGTGTATATGTAAGTTTATACTTGTACAACAACCTGAAACAGTGATTTATCTCAAAATGTTACAAGACAAGGAGGTTATGTAAGGATTTACCTGAAAAGAAGAAGAGGGTTGAGAAATGTGATCATCGGAGAGGCGATACTCGTGCATGACCCAATCAGTTCTGTCGCCGCAAGGGGCACGTCCCCTGTAGAAGACGAGGGTCTTGCGGAAGCCGATGACTGCGGATTCGGATTGAGAAACAACCTTTCGGTCTTTCCCGGTGGCTTTCCAGTAGCCGGCTTTGGTGGCTCTGTTGGTCCGAGACCCATTCGGGTACTTGCGGTCCCGCGGACAGAAGAAGAACCACTCCATGTCTCGCTTCGGAAGGAACGATTTCTCTACAAATGGAAAAAAGAGGAACATTTAGTCCATAAAGGAGGAACATTTACATTAAAAAAAGACTACTTTCTTGACATTAACAAATCAAAATGTTCATGTTGAAACTAAAGACAGAAATATTGGTACCTGGCAACTCCCATGGATCGAATTTGTAGAGATCAACGGCGGGGATGACTTCCAGCTCGATTTCGAGTCCTTCAACTTTCCTTTTGAGGTAATAACCCACTAGTTCTTCATCGGTCGGGTGGAAGCGGAAACCCGGTGGCAGTGAGGCTCCTCCCATTGTCCCACAAACTCTTAAGTAACTAAATAACACACAGCAAAAACAAGAAAAGCAGAGAGATAGATAGGATTTGTTGCTAAGTGCCCACACTGTACCTATTGAAAATCTGGAAGATCCAGAAATAGAAGCTTTTGTCAACAATTGATTTCTTATCAAGAATTGGATAATACTTGCACACTATGCACCCTTTTGAGAGCGGGATCATTGTCTTTCGAATCTCAACCTTGTCTTATGTCAGTCACTAAACCCCCAACCCTCCCTTATATTTGAATCCCAAACTAAGCCTTTATAAGTGAAAAAAGAGAAGATTCTGAGAGACACCCAGAAGCTGAAATGACTTCAATTTCAGAACCCCGCTACTGATTCAAGGTAAAATATGTGTTGAAAATCAAAACTGGAAACTGTGGCAATACCCAGAAGCTAAAAACATTCAGAGCGGATTACAAAGGCTGAATTTTTAGAAGGGCTGGAACTAAATTAGAGCGAGGTGGTTAATTGATGAGAGAGAGAGAGAGAGAGAGAGAGAGAGAGGGGGGAAGGAGGAGAGTAAAAACAGAGAGTGAGAAGTGCTATAAATAGAAAGAGGCGAAGCCAAGTGTCCAAAAACAAACACCGAAAGGTTGAGATTACTTGTGTCAAGCCTACCCCAAAATTCCATTTATAGGGCCCACCCTAGCCCCTTTTCACACACACCACTACCAGTAAGTAACTGTCCTAATTATTACTTCCCGCCAAATTCATTTTATGACCGTTACTCACACACTTTCTTTCTTTCTTTCTTTTCACCCAGCTCGTATCCGTAAATAAAAAGTGGCAACATCTGATTTACCATCTAACTCTAATCTTTCATGTTTTTTCACTTATTCTTATCAACTTCTTTCCCATTTGAATTATCTTTAGTCTTTCAGTCATACTGGTCTTCGGACACCAAATTATTTTAGAAGGAAAATTATAAAAACTCTCCTTATAAATGCATCAGTCCAAGGAATGCCTTGCGATCGAAAATATCGGGGATGACTCCAGCATTGATTTGGCCAAGAAATTATGGAAGCAAATCGCATCCTTCAGACTGGCTAAAATCTCCTACTCCAAAAAAGGATTTTTGCCGGCGGTGACGAAAGTAAGCGTTGAACTACCAAAGAAAAAAACGGGGGGGGGGGGGG
>JAYMTQ010002113.1:0-12045 GCA_036897385.1 Geranium incanum
TCTCTCACCTCCAAATTTAACACGTGAATCTTAATTATCCCTTACATTTACTTAATAATTTTAGATATCCCTTATACTTAATAATCTTTAAAATAATAAAAGTATTTTACAATTCCCTCTCGTCCTTTCTCTCCCCTTTTTAAACAAAAAAGTGAATATGGGAATCAAAACGACGCTCGAAGAAATCGAAACAGCGGGGAGTTCGTTCGTTCAATGGGAGAGATCTCATAGGAGATTGAACTCGATTTGAGACTTTCGATCGGGAGGAGCTTCAAGAGATCGGAGAATCCAAAGCCGCCGGAGAAATCGAACCCCGATCCGAGCAAGAACGGTCGCGCGTGCACATCGGCAACCCATTCGAGGTCTCTCTCATGATCCCATGGCAAAGAGCTAATTTGAAATACCTCCAAGAGCTTCTTCCGCTGGGGAAACTATGTCTCCAGCACCATCCCCTCCGCGTTCGGGAACTACACCGAGCTTTACGCTCTCGATCTGTCGAGGAACAAGCTCACGGGTTCGTTCCTGGAAGCGATTTATCTCCGTACTGTCCAAAATCCCTCAACGGAACCCAACAGTGAACCCAAGCCGACCACCACACGGAATTGAAGTTGTCGCTCGACTAAACAAGTTAATTTTATAACGGTTGGAACAAATCCAAGTTTCGGAGAAGAGAATGGGTCAGGATTTGAACCAAAGGCTGAGGTTCGGAAGAACATAGCTCCGGCAACGTTGTTGGAGCTTGATCCATCATTTCACAAAAATTGGAAGAGAGGTTAAAGAAGAGAGACGAGTAAAATCGTCATTTCATAAACATATGTGACATAATGTAAAATGATGATCATTAGTTTGATTTAGATGATTTATGAATTTATAAAAAATTTTTAAGTGTATCCATATGAAAAACACGTTTTGTCACGTGCACGTATATAACTGCAATTACTCATAATTTATAATATATGATTATTTGCTTATTACCCCTAATTAACCATACTTTTCCATTAATAGTAATAAAGTACACCATTCACCAAAGGAAACTGAATTCCACCACTACCACACTAGCTGCACGTTTGTTTGGGATTGGTAACATAACATAACAGCGTATATAAAAATAAAAAAAGACACGAGGGGAAATAGGAAACCCACGTGGTGAATTGGAACACTGCCCGCGTACTTGATACGTGTCCACTCATTTGCTACTTTTTGGGTCAGTCTGATGTGGAGATGGGAACGCGTCCATTTGACCACCCTTAAATTTACTCACTCCCCAACTACATATCAATCCCACACATATATAAATATCGCCGCAAATTCCCAATTCCTCAACAACACACACACTACTCCTCCCATTATTGCTAAAAATGGTAATGAAGAACCAGCCAGAGCTGATGATGATTACAAAGAAGCCGACAGCCGGCGGCGGCGGCGAGAGCGGTGGTACGAGGTACAAGGGCGTGAGGAAGCGCAAGTGGGGCAAGTACGTGTCCGAGATCAGACTCCCCAACTGCCGGGAGCGTATCTGGCTTGGCTCCTTCGACTCCGCCGAGAAAGCCGCCAGAGCCTTCGACGCAGCCATGTTCTGCCTCCGAGGCCCCAATGCCAACTTCAACTTCCCCCAAAACCCACCCACCATTCCCGGGGCCCACTCCCTCTCCCGCTCCCAAATCCAACAGGCCGCCGCCAAATTCGCCAACGACCCGCCGCCGCCCCAAACCACCTCTCCCTCTCCGTCTACGTCCGTTTCGGTCATCTCCGAATTGGAATTGGAGCAGACCGATTTGATTTCGGACCTGGACTTGATGCTCACGACGATGGGCTCAGGCAACTACTCCACGGATTTCGGGTTTTTTTCGGGCTTCGATGACATGTCCGGGGAGTTTTACTCGCCGGCGTTGACTTCTCCCGATGTAGATTACGGCCAAGAGTCGTTTCTATGGAATTTTTGATTGGAGAGAGCTACACACATAGTACAATGGGGTGGACATTTTTACACGTCCATTCTTTGAGTTGATATTTTTAGACACATTTGGCTCGAATTGGATTCTAAATTTTTTATTCGACCACCACTCTTAATGGTCCCTTTTCAGTTTTTTTTTCTTTCCTTTCGAGGTCAGTAGAATGTGGTCTAGTTACATGAACCAGTGTTGTAGAATGTCAAAAGACTTGTATATCAAAAGGAATGTCAAACTTGTGTTCACATTTCATTGTATATGTAAACTTTATAATGATATCATGATATTAGGTGTAATCTTTTTAAATTCAAAGGGATAACTATTTGTTATTTACAATGAACTTTCAAATAGATCACATGAGATTTTAGTTATATATCATTTAAAAATGACAAATATCATTCTTCAAATCTCAAACCCTCAAATCTTAATAAATTACATGGTGGTAACATCACCTTTATCTCATGGGTTGTGACAGATCTTTTCAGTTATCACCTTTACCTCATGGCCTGCTTTAAACTAAATTTTTTTTCAAACTCGAGCACGTCGGCAACTAAAATATAGGCGAAAAGGAAGTATGGTCAATTCTTTTTGCTGTCATTGTCACTTTATCTTGTTGCCAACTCATTTGATAAGATTTTGAGGTTTGTAATTTTGCCATTCTTATTTATTATTTGAGATTTAAGGTCGGCTATGTAAGGTTTTATGACAAAATAACACGAATGTACCTTAAATTTAATTAATAGATAAAAGTTTACATTATGGCCACATTTCACCTACATGATCTAGAAGAAGCTCGTCTTCAAAGCAAAGAAATCAGCAAATTAACATCCTAAGACTTCTAGTAGCTTACTTTGACACTGGAATGTCTTGACCACAAGCACAAGCTCCATTGAACACTATATTTGACTCAAAAGTTGTAGATGAATACAGCTACAACAGTTAATAACAAAGTTATCTCCAAGATTAAGCTCTAAGAGAGAGAAAAAATAAGCCACTCATTTGTCTACCAAACAAATGGAGCCAGTAAAGACTACAAAACATAACAGCAAAGTAGAGGTTCCACAATTTATTCTGCTGAAATGAAAATCTCCATGTAATTCTCAATGTAATGGTTTAAGCAGAAAAAAAAACTGACCTCAAAACTGCATAATGAACTGCAAGAGGATATCAGGAGGCAAGAGGTGCTTGTTTCTTCCCTTTACTGCTCCCGCCTACCTTCTCCTTCCCCTTTGACATTCTAGAGAGGATATCTGCTTGCTTGGTATTTCCCTCCTGGTTGAGGCTCTTGATCAGCTCCTCCAAGCTACTCAACTCAGAGTCCCCTCCCTTCTCCATTATTTTACATAGTATAGAATATGCATTGAGAGTCTTCCCAGCTGCCAAAAGACAATCCAATACTTTATCATAGGATGAGAAGTCGACACTGCAATCTCTCTCCAAACAAAAATCTAGCAACTTAAGAGCAGCAGTTCTCTTCCCTTTCTCACAAAGAACCGATAGAAGCCTGTCAAAATCTGGCGAACACCTGCTATGCATCAATAACTCAATTCTTCCAAGTGCTTCCTCCTCATGACCTCGGATTAAAAGAGCTTCCAAGATCTTAGCAGTCAAGTCCATATTCTCTGTGACCCCCTTCTCCACCATGACCTTCATCACCCTGCTAGCAGTCTGAACTCTACCATCTTCAAACAAGCTTTCTATCACTGACTTGAAGAGTGATGCATCTGGAAGATACCCACTTTCAACCATACCATCCAAAACCGTTTTAGCATCTGCTGGCTCACCTTTTCTCAAGTAGCTCTCAATAAGTGATTTGTATGCATTAGCTTCTCTAGAGACCCCTCTCCTGCTCATGATCTTTACAATTTCAAAAGCAGCTTCAGGATTCCCTTCTTTTGAATGCCCGGTGATCAAATTATTGAAAGATTGATGATCAAGAACACCCTTCTTCAACAACTGCCGGAAAAAGACTTCTGCTTTCGCCGTTTGACCGTGGCTGCAAAGATACTGGATTATCGGGTTATAAGCATTCTCTTCCATTTCAAAAGAATTCTGTGGGATTAAGATGATTTTCTTTTGAACAAGTTTATCCAACAACTTAACTGCACGATCATATGCTTCAGCCTTACAGAAGCTTTCAATTAAGATGCCATAATGACCGGCCTCGGTAGGAATGTTCAACCGGTTCATTGCCTTAAGAACATCTACAGCTGCATCCATGTCACCGGATTTGCACTGGCAAGATAACAATTCCTTGAAGATTGAATGGTCCTTAGGAGCAATATGCCTCTTAACCATCTCGAGGACAACCTTCTGAGCTTCTGCTGTTTTCTCCGCACCACATAGCCCTGGCAACAAGGTAGAATATGTCACTGCATTTGGGTTAATACCAAAAGACTTCATCTCCTCATATAGCCTCAATCCATCATCAACTTGCTCTACCAGAAGATACCCTTTGATCATGGTAGTATAACTCATCACATTAGGTGCTATGTTCTTCGCCTTCATCTCCACAAAAAACTTCTCTGCCTCATCCATCTTCTTAAACCGATTAAACCCATTGATCATGATGTTATAAGTGACCACGTCAGGAGAAACTCCTCTACTCTTCATTTCTTCAAAGAACCTAGTAGCAGTCTCAAGCCTCATAGACAAGAAGAAGCCCCAAATCAGAACATTGTAAGTATGTCTCGTAGGCTCAACCCCTTCACTCACCATCTTATTAAAGTACCTCTTGGCCATCATGTACCGACCCCGCTTCAATATGGCCTTGAAGAAAGCATCATATGATTTTGCAGTCCTCTCAACACCCAGCTCCTTCATTTTCTGGAAAATCTTCACAACCTCCTGAACAATCCCAGCTCTTCCATAGCTATCAATCAACATAACAAACATGTCTTCGTTCCACTGCACACCTTTCTTCGGCATGTCCAGCAATATGCACCTGGCGTGGTTGATCTTGGAGGCTTTGCCCAGTATCTCGAACATCTTCATGTGGGTGCCCTCGTCGTGCTGGAACAACCCGGACCGCTCCACCCACCGGAAGAACTGAAGAGCGTGCTCTGAGCTCCGAGCTCCGTGCAAGACGTTCCACACCAGGGAGTGATCAAATTCGGGCACCAGAGCTCGGATCGAGTTCTGCAAACGGGTCGTCCATGGACGATTCGCCATCATCCTGCACACCACATCCTCTACCTTCTCCGGCTCCGGACGCTTGCGCCGTGGGAGTCGAGTGGAGGCAGTTGGGTCAGCTGGTTCGGGATGTGGCTGTGATTCCTCCAAAACCACTACTTCTGGTTCGGGGCTTTGATTTGGATCGATGCTTGGGGTCGAATCTTCGGATGAGCTGAAGAAGCGGAGGAGATTGAAGGAGGAAGAATTCGACAATCTGGGCATAGCCAACAGAGCTCTGGGTCTGCATACCGCCATTGATGTGAAGTTTGTGAAACTGAGACAGAGATCAGAGATTTAATAGTGCAGTCACATAAAATGGAAGAGAAGAGAGCAAATAGCAATAATACATCAAACACAGCACAAACTCAACACTTATGGAAGCCTCAGTTACAATCAAAGACTTGAATCAAGACAACAATTATACATGATGGGCAAGAGAGCAAATAAAAAAGACAAATCCTTAACACAACAATTCGTAGAAAATAAAATTCCAAAAAACAATCAGAGGCATGCATGTATTCCAAATCTAAACAATGCCTAATCAACTCAGCACAACAGTTGAAGCCTCAAAACCTGAGAAAGAGGTCGAACCTGGGTTGGAACAAGCACACAAACCGGACGCCGAAACGAGGTTTGGATTCTAGGACGCGTTTCCAAATAGGAATTGGCTGTCTACTGTTCTAGGTTTAGGTTTAGTTACTTACAAGTATCAAAATTATTTATTTATTTAAAGGTCAAATGTAAGGAGTAGCTGTAAATTTTTCAAAATAAAAAAAAATTAGGCGTGGCTGAAAATGGAGAAAATGCCTCACTATTTGAGAAAATTAAAATAAAATTATTTTTTCTACTTAACTTTGTCGGTTTTTTCTTCTCGCAAATAATTGATGTTGTGAACTTTATTTTGTTCAATTACGAAAAGATTCTCCTGCTCCCCGTCAAATTCTAGAGAAAAATCGATGAGCTCGAGTTGAAAGACATTTTTTATTTTAATTATAAATTTTTTAACTTAAAGGCATTTTCGTTATTTTTGAACAAATGTACACAATTTGCATATGACATTGTATCAGGTGCGTTCAGTTCGGAGATAGGTCGTCTAGTATTCACTCAAAAAACCTCGTGAAAAAATCCAAACTCTAATTTCTTTTATAGTTTTCACGTTCCGATCAGGACGGGTGCATCAGACATCTGTTGGGTTTGATTTCTTTATCCATCCCTAGAAGAGCTCAAGTTGGAAAAAGAATTAATTAGAGGGGCCGCATTCATTATTTTTGGTAAAATTACTCTGCAGAAAAAGGTAAGTTCACCACTAATTTTTTGCGTAAATAAAATTCAGTCGCTTCTCACAAAAAGTGAATAATTTACCTGTACTTTTTACGACTTTGACAAGATTTTATTAGGAGAGTCCAAGGCATTATTATGAAGTGACCATAAGTGATAAAGAGCTCAAGGAATGTGTGGAAGATGACAATAACATAGCATCTTATTAGATAGAGTCAGTCACTGTATTCAATTACTGTGAAGCCAAAAATCACAATGCACCAGAATTATAATTTACAAGTTAACAAACAAGTGTGTAACCCAAAGAAGAAAACTGTTGATTTACACAAATGAAATCCATCTCAAGTAGCTTCCCAACTTATATCAACATGAATAACACCAATTCTTGACTTGATCAGATTATACGTCTCATTGATCCGCCCATACGACACCTGCGAAAAATAATAGAATTCAGATGCAGAAAATACAGCAAGCTAGAGGTGCATGAGGGATGAGAGTGAGGATGGTGAACCAACCGGCTTGTTCCGCAGACCAATGCCCGTCTTCCTGCTCATCACTTCTATATGAATCTTCTCGTTTACCGGAGCCTCGTCTAGCATAAACTGGAACTCTTCGTTCCATTGTGGATCCCGGGTTTTCCTTATCGTCTATAAATAACATGTAACAACATTGAACGAAGCATCCAGCAAAATGGTGAAAGTGTGTGACGTGAATGTACCTTGGTTCTCTTGAGTTCTCCTTTGAAAGTGATGAGAGCATAAGGGTTGTTGTAGTGTTCTCCAGCAACAACGTCCTCAGCGCCTTTAACTGTAACCGTGAGTAAACCAGACTGCTGGCCCAGAACCTCTCTAAATGTCGAGGCTGCTGTCCCTGGAAATCTACTGTCCTTTCTCGAGAATTGTCCATCTACAGATCCACTGAATCTGTCCTCTTCTTCTCTGAAAGGATGGTATGTACACTCCACCATAATCTGTCCTCTCTGTTTCTTGTTATGTGGATCATTTGGGTTTGTGTTCTTCACCAAATTAAGTGTAAATTCTTTCGTCTCGTTGGGCGTAAGCTTCCCAAGGGGAACTATTTGCATTCCCAACTTGTGGTGTGTTCCAACCTGTGACAACAGAAGCAGAAACTTTTATTCTTGATTTCATCTCGTAAACTTGCCAGATCAATTTGCTTCATAGTTGAAGATCGATACACCATTTACTTTCACGAACAAACTAAGTCGAGCTGATCCCATCTACCTATATCTTTTGAAGATTAATAGTCAAGAGATCCTGACGATGAACTTTAAGTAGCTTACTCATTACTTAACCTTTTCCCAATCCAAGACAACTAACTGAAGCACTTGAGACACGGGATCCTTTACTGTGAGCTTGAAATCTTCTAGCCACACCGGGTTCAGGTTCTTCATCTTGATAGAACTTTTCTTGGCTGGAAGCCTCTCCCCGCTTAGGCTGAGTTGAACATATGGATCAGAGCTTCCCAAAAAGTCCATCTTCAAAAGTTTGACTGCCCGTATAATCTTCACATGTAAAATGCCTTGAGGCTTCTTAACAGCCCCTCTGCAAAACAGGAAAAGAAAAAAAAACAAGACCAAATGTGTTCAACTATATTTTCAAGATAGTGACTCGTCTGTCTGAACCAATGATTTGTTCAGTTGAGTTTTGCAATGTACCAAACAGAGAGGATGGTCACAGGATAGAGATTTGCCTACTGAAGTTTCAATTCCTAAAAGTGTGCAAGTGATCAAGTTTGATTCTAGAGTTTATCATCTTCAAATACATAATAGCATGCATTGAGTCTGTAGCTCGGAATTTGATCATTCATTACCAAAAGGCCCAAACACTTCAATTGTAAATCAAATATCACCTATCATATTAAGTAGGTTTCCTCAATTCAAATTTATTGTTTTTTGTCCTTGACACTAATGTGATGTATGAAAACTTACACTGAAGCATCGAGAATGGGAACTTCCATAACTTGGGGCCAGAGATAAAGCCTAGAAACATATATGGTGTCTTATGACTCCAACATACAAGATCACCAAATCAGGCAATCATATGAAGAACTATATTATGGAGTCATCAAAAGATGCATCATTTGAATACTTGTGACGGCATATTTATTTAGACACCAGCATCAACTTGCATTTCTAAAATTCACCTGAACAAAATGGTACAGACCTGGGATTGCCATAATATCCAACCCCATAAATTCAAAAAACTTAAAGACAACAAACATGGCATAAATCGTAAGTATGTATTAACAGAAAAGACATCAAAGAAAGCTGAACTCATACCTTCTTCAACAATTTGAAACTTTGCAAGTTCATCCTCCAATGTCTTTTTATTAACATGTACTTTAAGCCAATATTGGGTGCATACAAGTCATTGGACAACTGTAGGGCTCAAAGAGATCATAAAATCATTGATAATTCTTCTTCCAGTACTAAACTCTGATTCGGAAAAATCAATAGAACCTTCTTCCTCGTCATCTCTTAAACATGTGCAATGAATGTATACATGTTAAGCATATACATATCAACAAAATACTTATCAAACTTAGATGTCATTCTGATGACATGCTTCTCATGTCCCTAGTATCACTAGATAGACCCTTTTTTATAAAATGAAAAACATCACTAATGTTATCTAATAAGAACCAAAAACGGGAGTAGTGATGTTATAAAAAAATTTCAAGAAAGACATGAATGCTTTTAAATAAATCCAATCTAAAAAATTTAAGGGTCAAGAGATACCTTTCGAACACTTTTACAAACTTGCAAGCTACATCAAGGATCAACTAAGTAGAAATCCATTGAGTTGAAAACCCAAGACATAATAATTTCTTACTATTAATACCGGCTTGCTCAACAACAACTTTAAATCAAGATAACCTCACTGGGGAGAGTTTTATAAACCCTACTGCAAATTGAATCCTTTCAACCGAGATTCTCAACATATCAATATCATTGCCACCAACCAAGTTTATAATGTGAGCAATACATCGCATGTGCATGAACCTTCCACCCAAATCAGTGGTGGACAACAAGTTATGCAACAAGTCAAATATTCAATGGCTTTGTCATTTGCATTAGCATCGTCAACGGTTATCGTCATGATCTTATCAAGGTCCCAAGAATTTAAACATGTCTCGACAGTTTTGCATATATCATCACATTTGTGAGACTGAATAGGATAGAAGTTGAGAATATGCTTGTGTAATACCCAATCAATATCAATGTAATGAGCAGTTAAAGTCATGTAGCTTACATGCTGATTTGGTGTCCAAGTATCAGTAGTCAACAACTCTCGGTTTCATACCAGTAAAATATGCATGCATGTTAGCTTTCTCAACCTCATACAAACCAAAAACATCCCTCGGAAAATAAATAGCATATTACTATTATTTAACCAAAAAATAATAAAAACTATAAATTACATGACAGACATGGTTAAACGATTCAGAACTAGTAAAATCTCTCGTACGAATCCGAAGCAAAACCAAACTTGGAGTTTTAAACTATAAGAATTCATCTAAATTTGCAACAAAACGCAAATCTCTCTAGCTAACATAGAGCCTCTACCGCTAGTGTCTTTGCAATGTCTTTGCTGCAACTTGTTGATCCAAAAGTATTCTCTGATACATCAATCACACAACTCTCCTTTCCCTCGCACGCCTGCACAAATATTTGTATTTTTTTATCATAACATCTAAATACACAAATACATATCACAATAAATTAGAACTGAAAATTACTTGTTTGATGATAGACAATGCATCATTCTTCCCTTCACATGTGCCTTTCTCGAACGATCCGCAAGCGCCTTTTGGATTGCCAAAACTAGCAAACTTAACGCTGGAGATGGATCCGCCCGGGCACGACAATTCCAATGTATTTTTCTCATAAGCATTCCCACATGTCTTCCCAGTACTAACTGTTCGGAAATGCACAAACCTCGGGTTTCCCCCGAACTCTTCGAATAGCACCAATGTATTGTCTCCCTCGTGCATAAAAGACCGCGGAACATGATACCTAGAATAGGAAATGTCACACATTACATAATACCATAACAATATATATAGGGATGCATTCATGTGAGAACCAAGAGTTGCGTGAAAACCCGTGAGAACCACCCAAATATAACGAGGGGGCGTGTATTTTTTAATAACTTAGAGGGGAAAGTGTTACCATCTTTGGCTTGGCAGGCCGCAATTGGTGAGACATTGAGAACCGTTGTAAAAACCACGATAGTCACATTCTTTTTCGCAACCCTTCTTTTCCGCAATGAAACTAGGCCAATATCTTCCGATGCTCCGACCGTTGACCCAAGCCTCACCCTTACCCAATCCTTGTAAATCCACTACTCCCGGGTGCTTTCCTAGTGGTGTTTTGAATGTTGTCTATAAAAAAAGAGATCGATTAAACATACTTAACAGTCTAGTTTACTTAAAAGCTCAAGCAGTAGAGGTTCCGAACAGACCTCCATGACCCAGCTACCTTAAGAAATAGTATTAATCATTTATACCTTGTACCACGTCATCATCCTGTCCGTAGGAAGACGATCACTTCTCCAATTTGATGCACTGTGATCTGGATCATAAAACTTAGCATCGAATCCATCCATCCCAACTTTGTATGTCCATTTTCGGTTCGATATATTTTTAATAATCTTCTCATCATCTCCCTTTACCAGTCTAATCAACTCGACAGGTCCAACTATTCCATTTCTAGTCAAATCAAACTTGGGTCCATAGTTCTGTTCACCAAATTCATGATTAATATTAGAATAAACAAATATATGCATCTTATAGTAATTGATTAAAGGGTCAATCTTACCTGAAATCCGATAGTAACACTTAGAAGAGTAATCAAATTCTTTTTACCCCTATGCAATTTGACCCTTTTTCTCAATATCGGAAATGATATATTATAAGAACCCCACTTTGAACCTACCATTCAAGTACACAAAACAATTAGACAGTATCACAGATTAAACTAACTAAGATCTAATACTATATTAAAATATAATTTATTTAAAAACTCAAGTTGATATGTAACGGATTCAAGCAAAACTTTTTATCATACCAACATAGCGCCCGTTAACATAGGCATGGATTGTTCCTGTCGCGTTCACTCTGAGCAACGTATTCTTGCTGCTCCAAACATGATCGTTGCTCCTAATGTGTATGCTATTCGAGCACCACAACAACAAAAGAAGAACAATTTAACTCTATGAAAATTCATACGTGTCGAATTAACTGAATTTTTGTGTGTGTGAGCTGACGATAGTACTTACTTAGTCATGTACCATAGATAATCACTCCTATCACCACCAATAACCTTTTGATCCATAAGTCGTTGCGCGGTAACATTTCCTTTCCCATGACGTACCATTTGATGGATCCTCTCAGGCCTCCATAACCACTTCAGTGAATTTGCGGCGTTAACATCTTTATAATCTTTTGTTTTTACCATTACAGAAGTTTGCGAATTGACCTAAAAATTCATATTATATATAAGACTCAACTTTTGGCAATACATAGATAATTATAGGTCTGTTATTCAAACAAAGGCAGCATAATTAAAATTGAAACTTGAATCGCAAGTAAGTACCCGCGCTGTATTAAACTCTTCGGTCTT
>JAYMTQ010002114.1:0-12044 GCA_036897385.1 Geranium incanum
GGTATTTTAGGCATTTATAGGTAGGTTGTCACAAAAAAATGTCAGTGTACTAAAAAGAGAGAAAAGTAGTTAGGGTATAAAAGTGTCATTTCGCGATAGTTAGGTGTAACAAAGTGTCATTATCCCTTGTTTTATTGAATTGAATTTTTGACTTACGGAATAGATTAACTTGGTAAAAATAGTAAACATAACTAAAAGGTAATATGCATAAAATAAAATAGGAAAGAGACTGATATGTAACTACTTTAAAATTACTAATATTTCCTAATCATTTTAACATGATACATATGCCAATACAAAAAAATAATAGCCAGTAGTTAACCGTTAAAAATGTAACTATTATGTTAAAATAGAATATTCCTTTTTAACATAGTTATTTTTATTATAACTTTTAAATCAAGTCAAAACTTTCATAACCAGAGACTGAAACTGCCATTGTAATTTTTCACTTTTTCACACTTATATTGGTTCCCAACTAAAATTTTAATATCCCCCATTACACTTTAGTGATTTTCACCATTGTTTATGATATTTTTTTAGATTTCCCCTTACTGAATTGAAGTAATTGATCCATCTCTGCTCATGATCTTTCGAGTACTCGTCAAAGAGAGATTGTATATGCACAGCACATGTATTTATATTATCATTAAAGCTCAAAAACAAGTCAAATATTAGTTTTGAATTTGATTTTTAATTTCAAGATTCGGAACAGTCAACTACTCTCCCATGCTCACGTACATTCGGTCTGTCGGTGTCAAGGGACATCCCATGATAGCGACACGCGCTGGCAACGCGCGTGTTAGAAGCAGAGCCATCATCTTTAATTTAGATTGCTCAGTCTTAGTTAAATTAAACACACTAAAAATATTGGGTTTACTGTTATGGGTATGCAAAGGACAATCTTTATAAGGCAATGTGATTAGAGTGCATGGGTAAGAAAATAATGCAAAGAAAGTTGGTGTATTTGTCTTTTGTCTCCAATCCATTTCATTTCCATCCATATATTTATCAGACTCACAATGTCATTTCTCTTTCTTTCTTGGACTTGGAAGAGAGAGCTTCAGCTCAGAAAATCAACAAAGCATCATTATTGTTGGCTAAATTAGATGGGGGCTGATTTGGGTCCTCTTGCAAAGCTGCTCCTTTGTTCAATCTCATTGCTTTGCTTTTCTGGGTTTGGATTTTCAGCCACTGCCAAGCTCCACTCTCAAGAAGGTACTGCTCTACTGAAACCCAATTCCACACCCATTTCTTCAATTTCTGTTTTTTTGCTTACCCTTTGAGGTTTCTTCAAATTTGATTGTGATCCTTTCTGGGTTTCATATGTATTGTTTGTATGATCCCTCAAAATTGAAACTTTGGTGTGTCTGGTGCATTTTGTTACCACCCAATTCCAAACTAACAAACAGGTCGTCTGGGTTTGCTAAATTTTTGCATTTTGAGGCAGTGGCTGCATTGAAGGAGATTGGGAAGAAGTTGGGGAAGAGTGATTGGGACTTTAGGAAGGACCCATGTAGTGGAGAAGGGAATTGGACTGTTTTGGATGAAAGGAAAGGGTTTGAGAGCTCCGTGATTTGTGATTGCTCTTATGATCACAATACCTCTTGCCATGTAGTGAACATGTAACTCCTCTCATTCCTCTTCTTTTAACTTTTTATACCTTACCCACTGTAATTTACTTGCTCAATTTTCAGTGCTCTAGTGAATATGCTTCTTCTCTAACCTTATCATTCAGTTTTACTTATGCACTAAATGTCTTCTTCTGAGAGGAAATTTTGTACAATAGGAGATTCTCCATGTTTGCAGCTTGCAGAAGTGATTTTTAGATGCATTACTTTAAAGAAAGACAAACATGTGGGTTTTTTTCTTCTTGTGGCAGCGGCTGAGTCACATGGGTAGCTGGTGGCCTTAGGGGTTCAATTTAAACGGCTCATACTACCCATGACCTTGAGCTTCTTGTGATCTCTTGAGGCATGACTTGGTCAAATCCAATAGTGCTTAAAATATATTATATTTTGTATAATATAGCAATAAAGTCAAAGTTCAAATTCTAATACACTAGACAACTGTGTTTGAAATGGTTATATGAGTTATTCTTATTCACTTTACCCATATAAATTTCAGATCATTAAAAGCCCAGAATCTGTCAGGTACTGTCCCGCGTGAATTTTCAAAGCTTGGGTACCTCAAGGAACTGTAAGTAGAACTAATATTCCCCATGAATGCAGTTTCTTTTTAGTAATGTATATTGTGGTTCCGGGACTTTAAATCCTATGCCTACTATTATGCAGGGACCTTAGTCGCAACGTTCTTAGGGGTTCAATACCTTCCCAATGGAGTACATTGCACTTGGTCAATCTGTAAGTGACACATTTACTGTTTACTAGATTATTTCTTATCTGATAATCAACCTCTAATATATTCTTTTCATAATTTGACCTGCAGCTCTTTTATGGGGAACAAATTGTCAGGTCCATTCCCAAAAGTTCTCACCAGCATCATTTCGCTGAGAAGCCTGTATGTTAAAGAACTTTACCTGGATTACATATTGGTTGCACAAAATATTATAGCAGGGCCGTCTCTAGGAAATCGGGGGCTTAAGGCAAGAATTTGAAACAAGGCCTTTCTTTAAAAAAAGTAATACGACTAATTTTATTAATTAAAAAAATTAACAGAGTGGGCATAATACCATACTTTATGTTGAGCCAATATCAAACATAGATAAAAAAAATTGGGTCTCTTTTGACATTAGGCTGGCAGGGGATTATTTTGGGGCCTCTCTAGAGTCGGGGCCTAAGGCAAAAGTCTCTCTTGCCTTATGGACGGGCCGGCCCTATATTATAGTTCGGTGCTACTAATGCTTAACTCCATTCATAAACATATGTTACAGGAGTATCGAAGGGAACCAGTTCAATGGATCCATTCCACCAGAAATTGGAAAGTTAACCTATTTGACTAAGCTGTAATTTCCTGTAACCTTCTCCATGTGTAAACCTTTTATTTAATGAAACCACCTGATATTTTTTATTGAGTAACTATATTTGGTAATATCATTAATGTCTTTCTTCAGTGTTCTATCATCAAATGCATTTTCGGGAGGATTGCCTGTTGGACTTGCCAAATTGACCAACTTGACAGATATGTGAGTATGCATGTTTGGCTTCTTATTGGGCTCGGCCATTTACTTGCAGTAGGATGATAGATAAACTTATTTACTTACTGAGTGAGTGAACCCTTCAACAAAGAACTATGAAGTAAGTCCTTCCTGAGTAGTCAATGTTCACATGAGAAAACTTCTGTTTCCTTGTCTATCCATGTTTAGTCTGTGGCTTTTACTCTGTATTGGATAAAGAGTATATAGTGTGGTGCACGGCTGTTGAGACCTTTGATTAGAGTTTTGAACTTTGAACTTTTGATCTTATGGGTATAGAAAAGACATTTACCCTGCCTGGGGGGTCAGCTAAGTGTTTTTTTTCTTCTTTTTGTACATAACAGGAGGATAAATGATAATAATTTCTCGGGAAAGATACCCAGTTTCATCAGTAATTGGACTCAGATTGAGAAGCTGTAAGCTTGTTTCATGTACGCTTTGATGTTTTCTCATAATTTATGTTAGTGCTGAATACAATATTCTGTAACTCTCTTTTACAGGCATATTCAGGGTTCCTCTCTTGAAGGGCCCATTCCTTCTACCATATCTGCCTTGACAAGCTTAACCGATCTGTATGCAACTTATATTTTATCCATTACATTTCTTACAACATACAAACATTTGGTGAATATTTTACTTCTTGATGAGTATAGGAGAATCAGTGACTTGAGAGGTAGAAGTTCTACTTTTCCGCCGTTGAGGACTATGAAATCCATAAAGATATTGTAAGTTGAATCTTCTTATCTTACAAATGCTTTTGGTCAGTGTTGAATGTAAATAATATCTGATTCACATCAATCATAAAATGCAGGGTGCTGAGGAATTGCTTATTGCGTGGTGAGATCCCGAGTTATATTGGTGATTTGGTAAAACTTAAAACCCTGTAAGTGGTTTTATCTAAAACATTAACGAGTCGTTAACATTCACTCCCTCTTGTGCATGTGCTCGCACACACGTCAAAAAGGAAAATGAGTGACTTGTTATATCTTTTTACGTGCAACTATTTTCTTGGAAATTTATGCAAATCTCTTTTATTAATGCAGAGATCTCAGTTATAATGACTTGACAGGTGACATTCCAGAATCCTTCGTTCAACTGGCAAAAGCAGATTTTTTGTAAGAGAATGTCCTGTAAAAGTGTTATGTGTCTATGCTACATATGCTGAGTGAAATTAATATGTATTTTAAATTGATTTTGTAGGTACTTGACCAAAAATAACTTGACTGGAAAGGTACCAAGATGGATCGTAGAAAGAAATAAGAATGCGTATGTATATTTCCCTTCTAATTCATTTATCATACTTCCATTTCTACTTCAGTCTTTATGACATATACCATAATGAAACAGTCTATTATCTGCTCATAGTATTAACCCCTACACAATTTTGTAAGAAACGCTAGGCGCTAGTCGGGCTGAGAGGGCCTTTTAGGGACTAATCGGAAATAGATCGGATTAAATATTAATCGGGAATTATAGAGGACTAATCGGGAATTAATTGGACAAGTCAGGGATTTGTACAGCATTTCCCCTACAAGAAAAATTTTATCGCAATTAATAAATTAATTTTATGAAGGATTATTTTTTACACTGTTCTTCTTTTGATTCTTCTCAATAGGGATCTGTCTTATAACAACTTCACTTTGGAAAGCTCAGGTCCATTTGAATGTCCACGTGGCAGCGTGTAAGTTTTTCTTTAAAACCTATTTCAGTTAATCTAGATCCTTGTACATAATTACAAGAGTAAACTATTTTATTCATTTTTCAGGAACTTGGTTGAGAGCTATTCCTCGCAGGCAGATAAATTGTAAGAATCTCGCGTCCATACTGTTGGATATCTTACTTTACTGTAACAGGAAATTGTTGTAGCTCAAATAGCCCGACCTTCCTTTTTAAATACAACATATGTGCCTTAATGATAATGCTTAATATTTCCTTCTTACATTGCAGAAAGAAAGTTCATTCATGCCTAAAACAGAACTTTCCATGTTCAGCTTCCAGTAGCCGATGTAAGTAATCCATAATGAGTTTAAATTTCCTTACAAGAAGTAAACAAATTTACTGTTGTTTTTTTATCAGCATATGGAGTTTAAATTAAAAAGACAGTGAGATCGCGAAACGGGATCAGCACACTCCCGGCCAAAAAGTGGCCATAAATTTACTGTTGTTTTAAATTGTATGAAAATATATTTTACATTGATGCTGTCCATTATACATATTCAATGGTATATTCGTACGGAAGCATCTTGAATAGTACAATGGTTGCTGCAAAAAGGAACTTTGGCATACGATATTATGTCACGTTTTTCTATTATTTTACCAAAATTAATAAAATATACAGATCTTCTAAATTTGATTGGAAGTCCGAGGTGAACCATGACAGCATATAGAAAATACATAATATATATTAATACACATATATGCAAGCTCATTATACTGGAGTTTCTATGTTTCTTTCCATTTCCTTTTCTACTTTATGGTGGTCTGAATTTGCTATGAAATTGTCAATCTGAACAGATCGTTATTCGTTGCACATTAACTGTGGCGGTAGGGAAGTATATACTGCTGATAACAAACAGTATGAAGCTGATTTAGAATCTAGGGGTGCTTCTATGTACTATTCCGGTCAGAATTGGGCAATGAGCAGCACAGGCCATTTTTTGGACAATGATGTTGATTCGGATACATATACTGAGACCAACACTTCTGTTATTTCCAATGTGTCTGCACTTGATTCAAAACTGTATGAAACAGCACGCAGTTCTCCTCTTTCTCTCACGTACTATGGGCTTTGTCTTATAAACGGAAACTACACTGTTAGGCTCCACTTTGCAGAGATAATATTCATAAATGACACAACTCTTAACAGCCTTGGGAAACGTATATTTGATGTCTATGTCCAGGTAACCAAACCCTTCTTAGACAATACAATTGTGTTCATCGATCTTTTTTATCAACGCAGATTGATATTGAGGTGCATGTGTGTGTGTGTTTAAATATAGGATGAGTTGGTCTTGAAAAATTTCAATATTGAAGACGAAGCTGGAGGCACTGGTAAGCCTATTGTCAAGGCATTTACTGCAGTTGTCACTAGCCATACGTTGAAGATACATTTTTACTGGGCTGGAAAAGGGACAACGGGCATTCCCATTAGAGGAACTTATGGACCTTTAATATCGGCAATATCAGTAGACCCTAGTAAGTCTTATTTTATGGTTACTTCACCCACGGCCTTTGACGTGTTGTCATATGATTTCTGATTTTTTTTATTGTAATTGCCTTCCCCTTTGCCAGATTTCACTCCTCCACTCGATGAAAAAACACATCGCATGATAGTAGTGGGTTCGACTGTTACTACAAGTGTGTTTGTTGTCCTTTTGGTCCTAGTTGTCTTGTGGTGGAAAGGCTGTCTGGGAGGTAAAAGGTCTGCTGATAAAGGTAAGAAATGTTTGATCTTAAAATTTAAAATTTGTATTTCAAATTGAAGTGTACATGTCGCACTCCTGCAATATTGATGACTATGACTGTGTGGCGCACAACCTTAGCCGGTAAGTTTCAGATTGAAGTCGCAATATTTACAAAATAAAGCATTTCCATCGCATATGCAGATTTTATACATTCATTATTCTCTTTAGTCGCGGGGTTCGATGACAATCGACTAACGCAATCTTTTGATCAAAGTTTTATATCTACTGACCATCTCATACTGTTTTGTACACAGAACTTAGAGGCCTAGATCTGAAAACAGGATTGTTCACATTAAGACAGATCAAAGCTGCCACCAATAACTTCGATCAAGAGAACAAAGTTGGAGAGGGTGGTTTTGGCGCAGTTTATAAGGTAATGTTGTGATAATCTAATTGTATATCTCGTATTCTACTATATATGCTCTTGTAGTTGTGATAGTGGTGTGACTAAGTAGACAGAATCGAAAACTTAATTATCTAGTCTACGAATCAACTGCTCCTTATTTAGTTCACTCAGTGACTGAGCATATCATGTAACTTAGCTAGCATAGTTACATGTCCCCGGTCCACTTGATGATCTCATAATGGATGCTCAAGAAAATATCTGAACTTAGTTTTCTTTCTCTTACTCATTTTCCTATTTAAAATATTACGCGTGGAGAGCTTGGTTCAATGTTTTATGATGTTAGCTTTTGGAAAAGTACTCTTATTAGTTATGTTTATCTAAGATTGTGCGATATTCGGTGAATGCAGGGTCAATTATCAGATGGAACTGTAATTGCCGTGAAACAGCTCTCCTCGAAATCTAAGCAAGGAAATCGGGAATTCGTGAATGAAATAGGCATGATATCTGCACTGCAACATCCAAACCTCGTGAAGCTATATGGATGCTGTATTGAAGGAAACCAGTTGTCACTGATTTACGAGTACATGGAAAACAATTGTCTATCACGCGCTTTATTCGGTGAGTTGCATGATAATTTCCATTTAGAATGTAACGTCCATTACCCAAATTGATCACTAACAACGTAGTTTACTATTTGCAGGGAGGAAAGGTTCGAAATTGAAACTGAACTGGTCAATGAGGAAGAAAATCTGCCTAGGCATAGCTCGAGGTTTGGCGTACCTCCATGACGAATCCAGAATAAAGATTGTCCACAGAGATATCAAGACTAGCAATGTTTTGCTCGATAAGGGTCTCAATGCTAAGATTTCTGATTTTGGCTTGGCAAAGCTCAATGAGGACGGCAATACCCACATTAGCACCCGCATTGCCGGAACTATGTAAGTTTCTCCACATAAAGCTACCATTTGCAACCAACTTATTTGTTGCAAAACCTATTTGGTGTATACTTTACTTTCCACAGCTATACCGTAAACCCCCACTTAAAAGCTCAAGCTAATAGGTGGAGGCCACGCCCTCTGATCCTTGGGCCTTAGACTCGAAAAAGATGGCATATGAAGGTCACGTCCAAAACAGATCAAACTCTTATGCATGTCAGAAGCCCAGCCCACCTAAAAGTGCAAAGCTTATAATTGGAGACTCATTGTTATTTAAACTGGTGAACATATTTACATGTTTCAGATGTGATACTCTTGACACTTTGTTATGTATGCAACAGTGGTTACATGGCTCCTGAGTATGCAATGCGCGGTTACTTGACCGACAAGGCAGATGTTTACAGCTTTGGAGTTGTGGCATTGGAAATCGTTAGCGGAAAGAGCAATACGAGCTACAGGCCAAACGAGGACTTTGTTTACCTTCTTGACTGGGTAACTGAAACTTGTTGATCCAATTTCTTGTCACTTGTGTTTATCAGAATCAACAGGCTCATCGTTCTTTTCCTTTTGCAGGCCTATGTTCTGCAAGAACGGGGGAGCCTGCTGGATTTGGTTGACGAAGGGCTGGGATCTGAATATTCATCAACAGAAGCAATGGTAATGCTGAATGTGGCTCTGCTGTGCACAAACGCATCGCCTACCCTGAGGCCAACAATGTCGCAGGTGGTGAGCATGCTGGAGGGCAGGACTGCGGTTCAGGATCTGCTTTCGGATCCCGGGTTTTCTGCAGCCAACTCCAAGCTCAGGACCATCAGGAATCACTTCTGGCAGAACCCGGATCAAACCAGGAGCGCCACGTTCAATGGTGCTTGCAGTGACACTTCGAGTTCGAACATAGAGACAGAAGAGGGTACACAGCTGCCAAGAGCTGTTTCAGTCACCTCATCTCAATGATTAATATATTTCAGACAAAGTGTGTACATAAATTAGGAGTTTCTTGTTTTACAGGGTGACACTAAAAGAGTAAAAGGTGTCAACTATATATATAGGCATATCTCTACGTATGGATTGGAAAAAACTAGGAAGGCAACAAGCGCCTGCCTCTATTGATATGAGATTTTACGATTAAAATGTCAATCTTGCCGATTGAATGTGTCTTTAACTTTATGTACACGTGAAAGTGAGGTAGTAATTAATGAAGTAAAATACAAAGCATACGTTATTGGATTAGATGCCAAATAAAAAAGGAACCATGTCTGAGACTCGAGTGTAGTTAATTGTTCAAGTGTGATCATATGAATAGTATAAAAATGAATTTGGGTAGTCTAAATTGTGAATGGTTTAAAATAAGAATAATTTCAACAGCAGAAGAAGAAAAAAAAGTTACAAGTTGTAGCTCGGAAATGGTTTTAGTGAGAATAATGTCTTCTTCCCAGATCCCTCAAGAGTTTGAGCTGCACTCTCAGGTCGAGGCTCTCGCTCACGACCCTTCAGTAGCATCGACCTCTTCTCTAGCGGAGCTCGGTGCTCTGATCCTCCCGACCCCTGATCCACTTTTCAAATCATTGCTCTCCCATGTCGCTTACTCCATATAGGTCTGCGAGGACCTCCCAATCGGCCTCTACAACACTTTTTCTTAGCCTCCTCGACCTCCCAAACCCCAAATGGTTCGTTTCCTCAAAATGTTGGTCTTTAACTCATGGCAGTTTGAAATTTGGGTATAATTTTTAGCTATGGAAGTGTATGGGATTGGGTTCTTTTGGTTTATTCTTGGGTACTGCAGTAAAATTTGGTATTGCTTGATGCCTGAATTGCAAATGTTAGGCTGGCAGGATATGGAAATCGTTGCATAATTTCTGAAAACTAAGGGAGAACGAGGTTGAAGATGAGGGCAATATGATCGTTTCATTAGTTTTTTTTTTCTAATGTGTTTATATGAAAAGACAGATGTGTCATTAATCCATTAGTTCAATTTGTTATTCAACTAAGAGAAATAATCATTTCATAATCATCAAGTAAGCTGATAAAAAAATAAACATCAAATAATCATACAATTTGAAAATTATACATTGAGGGCATTTTGAACTTCTTACAAACAAATTCTATTAGAAACACAAGAAATCTCATTTCAACTATAAAACGGTAATGTCACCAAAATCCATATATACAGAACAAAAATGGGCACCTTGAATAAGAAGTATGTTTTGAATTATAAATCAAAATAAAAGTATCAAACCGATAGACCAAAATAGAGATATAATCACTACAGCTCATATAACAGCTTGAGGTCTTTCCAAGAACATGAAAAAAAAACAGACATGGTAACAGTACAACAAAAGACTTACATTCTATGTGAAACAATAATAGATGAAGTGCCTTCTTTTTTACAAAATTGAAGGTAGCGCCAGCGTGCGTGCTCGAGAAGCTCTACAAATATCCGGTTAGATCTTCTTGGCTCTCCAGATCCCAAATAACCACTTTTCCATCTAATCCTGCATTGTTTGTCACAGCAAAAATGGTGATATTCATTCCATGTTAACAACATTGACATAATAAGTTAATAACTGCGACTGTGTTCACAAACCTGAGGTGCTGAAGCACGTTGACTTTTTATTGCCTTCCCGCTTCAATGAGACAATACAACTGCAATTCCCAGAAGAAAAAAAATCAACTGTTTGAAACACAAAGCGATTATGGATGTAACAATAGGCCTAATTATTCACGCCATATACGAATAGCATAAAGTACTCAAAGAATTGAAAAAAAGGAAACGAAGTACTTGATGCAGTTCTCATGAACGCTTCCACGTCTTTGATTTTCAGCTGCATCATTACCCATTCCAAATTTTGACGGGCCATAGAATTTTCCAAATGCTTCAGTAATCTGGTAAACACAGAACGGAGAATCATTACAATCATAACACCCACACAATTGTCATATCACTAGGGAAATAATAATATTTTAGGATTATACAAGGATTTAACTTCATGATTAGCCAAGTAGAATTGGAAATATAAAATAAAATCATAGTGAGTTAATGTTTCTTAAGTTATTCTCATAGCTCCATGACAAGCACTTGAGTTAACATAACATATTAACATGACCCTAAAAGTTAAGGATGTGTTTGGAATCCACCGCTCTCTTGTGTGTAAATGAGGGGAGATACAAGGATTTTGTGATCCCGGTGCCCACTCTCATTCCTTAGATCGCCCTATCTTCATCCCCATTTTAAAAGCGGGAATTACCATATGCTTATAAGATGGTCAGGGGAATAAGAATCACTTCTATATATATGAGGTTCTAAGTTTGGATCTTGGTACAAACAATTAGGATAGGATTTCCTGAATTATTGCTGATAAAAATAATATTTTCATACACTTGGCTGTGATAATTAAATCAATTTAATATACTGTTGAACTCGTGTCATGCACCACCACCAAGTGAAAATGACACGCCAAAAAGAGCATTAAATCATTTTCTACATACCTGTAAACCATATTTTGAGCCAGAGGCTGATGTTTTCCTTTCACCTAGGAACCTAATAAAGCTCCTACACAAAACACAGAGAATTGGTTTTGCTTCAAAACTATTAATAAATTAATTTGGGATGCTGAAACATGTTCGTACAGAGATGAATAAACTGAAGTCTGAGGTCCAACCCTGCCCAAAAACAAAATGGATACATATTATAATCTTACACACCATATTCCTCTTTCATCTGCACCAAAAATCATGGGGCTGCAGTCAAATCCCACTCCAACGAGAAGCCTCTCAGACACAAATAAAACCTGCAAATAAGTCACAATTTAAGCCAAGTTTTTATATTAAGTGGATACTAGTTGAAGAAAATAACTATGATTGTAAGAAGTCAACAAGAATGGATGCTGACCCACATCACGAAGAGGCAAATCTTTGAGAGCAAGACTTTGGGCCGAAGGAGATGGACCGACGTCATCAACAAAATATATCATAGAATTGTGGCCTGCAATATGACCAAAGTAGTAAGAAACAAAATAAGTATATATCCACAATCATAAGATACACCGGGGAGAATGATCTAACATGGATATTAGAACCCGAAAAAACATTATAGTTGACTTCCTATGGAATTCATTCAAGATTCTATTAGCTTTTATCAATAGCGATAG